>BMAO01025166.1:0-20733 GCA_019973975.1 Trichonephila clavata | reverse complement strand
AAAAATTGATCACATGTTTAAAAATGTAATTTTGTAGAGTAGAATAATGAATTTTATAAAAATTTTCCTTTTCTATGTTACGACATCTGCTTTTCAGCTAAATGTCTGAGGAATATCTCAAAAATTTCACTTCAGTATATATAATATATTTGCAATATAAAATAAATATTTCCAGTTCATGCATACAATTAATTTATAGAGAAAGAAGACACAAATTAAAAATATAATCTATATAAGACAGTAATACATGATTATATGGCACTTCGAAAAATTTCTTTAGTGTTTTGTATATTCACATGTAAACACAATTTCTTTTAAATATAAGAATTAAAAAGATTATATAAATATTACATAGATAGTATCCAAAACAACAAGAAAACTATTTTTGTGTTTTTAAACATGAAATTTATGATTTTTTTGTATATAACAAGCTTCATGCAACGCATTTTGAGATATATTTGTGTGTGCATTAAATAAACATTTATTTTTATACAGAAGTGAAATCTTTTTTTAAAAATTGATCAGCCTGATTAAAAAAATAATTTTTGCAGAGTACAATAAGGAATTTAATAAAAATTTTCCTTTCCTGTGTTACGACATATGCTTTTTAGCTAAATGTCTGAGGAATATTTCAAAAATTTCACTTCAGTATACACAAGAATATATATGAAATATAAAATAAAAATTTCCAGTTCATGCGTACAGTACATTTATAGAAAAGAGAAAAAAACACAGTTTAGAAAAGAAAATTTTTAGGAAACAGTAGCTTTTATATAAAATTTTACCTCATCAAAAAGATCCTGCACTGTAGCCGGTTTTTACCTTATTTTTCTTAATATTATTTTCTTCTTCTTTTATCTTTTCTAATTTTCTTCGCTCTTCCAGAAAAAGCATACACTGCTTTCATTAACATTTCTCTATCAAGAACTTTCATGGCACTTACCGAATATTCTCCAGGCTCGACTCCCATTTCCAGCAGCATTTTTAATTTGGATACATTACCATCATTAAAAGAACAAACAGCATCATAAACACCAAGTAAAAGTGTTTCAATCTGTACAAATGTTGTTTTAGGAACACGTGACACCATATGACATTATGAAAACTTTCATTCGGGTTTTGTGTTTTTCCATGCAAACATTTTCTTAACAGATCAGGATGGGAAAGATCTCTAAATATAGGACGCATTGCTTCTATAACAGCGACCGGAAGAATATTTTCATGCTTGTAAGACTTACCTGATGCTTCAGCCTTTTTATATCCACAACATGAATCTTCACCATTAGGACAAAAACCATGTTGAGGATATTCATCTGTTGACAGCTTATGCAGAAAAATGGCCCAGATATCTTGCCGCATGTTCTGAACACTGGTGTAATTTCTCCGAATAGCTGATCCATAGTAAAACTGTAAGTATCTATTTCATGCTCAGTCAAACGATTTTTTCCACTTAAACACTTACGGTCTGACAAGATTTGCCCTTTCAATTGAGATTTTAATCGGCGTAATCTTGTTCCCATGCGCTTCATGACATGTCGAATGCACTCCAATTTTTCAATTGGGTATTCATCTCCATAGATGTTTTTCTTTCTAACAGCATCAAATGCTTTGCAATCTCCATCCCCTAAGTAAGTAATATATCGGGCATTATGCAAAGATAATGACCGTTGAAAAAATTTAGACGCACCTTGAATTTCCATGGCTCCACTAGATCCAACGTAATTCCTTCTACGATCATTTTGATGAGAAGGTAAGTTTTTACATATGCAATATTTTGAAAGAATATCAACATCTATCACCTTACCTGTATCAATGCTGGTCACAATAACTTCACCATTCAATGATGAGTAACCGCATTTCTGCCATGTCCCATCTACAGCGACTGCAATATTATTATCTTCATTTTCACAAATAGCTTCTTTCGCAGTATTTTGAATGGAGTCCTCGTAAACAAGTTTTGCAGCATTTAAGATTCGCTTACCGTAAGGAGAAAACCTTGTAGGTGGTTGAGGAAGATTCATTATGCCGCAAAACATTCTCCCAGCTTCTGCACCTTTTCCAATGGAACGCATAGCATATACAAACCTGGTATTTAGTGTAGCAATTTGCGTTCCTTCATGAAAATTTGAAGAAGAGAATTCTACACGATATGGACAAGCACAACATTTCAGGACAAATGTAATGGCCAGTCCAGACTTACCTTTTAAAACTTGCATGTCTAAGCCACTGTTACACATTTTACAGTGAACTTCATTCTTGAAAACAAATGCCAGAATATTCAAATTCATAATGGCATTAATAATACCTACACTTTTGTCATAGGAAGAAAAACTTCCATTTAAATTGGGAATTTTCTTTTCTTTTGCACATGTCTCCTTTGAGTCATGTGCATGTCCAGCTTGAGGATTGACACTACTGTCGTTAGTATGGTTGAAAGTATTCTTACCTTTATAAAACGTACGTTTACGTTTTTTGAACACTTTTGTTGATCTTGGCATATTAAATTAAATTAAAATTTCAAAATTTTTGATTTTCAGAAATTTGAAATATCGAAATATTTAAAACGCTAAGAAGAAAAACGTGTATTCTCTCTAAAATAGGTAAACAACCCTAACAGTTACGCTTGCAGTGAATCTACAGGAAATTGCGTATGAATAAATAAAACAGGGAGTGGCTTTGGAAAAGCTTCCCAGATTTAAAAGTTCAATGTTTACATTTGTATCTGTCAAAGGGGGCGTGGCTCATCAGCTGATTATTTTTAAAAAAATCATTTTAACATACTTTTAATTAGTAAAATGGCAAGTATGTTACATCATTGGAAAGGTCCTGATTTGGGGATTTTAGAAATATCAAAAACTCAAAATCGATTTCCCGAAGGTGTTTACCCTACTGACTCCTCTTAATGATAATTCAGAGTCACGCGGAAATCGAGCTCTAAAATATAAATATATCACCCGTAGAATGATTACACACATCTTCAAGTATCATATTCAAATAGCAAGAAACCACCAGATGAGACATCAATAGTACGTCACAATAACGAGAGTGTAAGAGGGTGTAAAGTCGTGGCACAACATTGAAAATGTACGCTAAGCTAATTATTAAAGAATGCCTAGTTCGAGTCTGTCCGGGGTCTCTTCCTTCGTCCACAGGGTTCAGTTACGGGAATCTCTCGTTGTAGTTTATCAGGAGTCTTCTTCCGTCAGCAGGCTTCTCTCTTGGGTATCTCTCGTAGGAGTCTTCTTGGAGTCTCTTCCTCCGTCGAAGGGTTCAGTTACGGGAATCTCTCGTGGGTGTCTATCACGATTCTTTCCAGGAGTCTTCCATCTCTTTCCGAAGTCCACTCTTTTAAACTCTAGGGGCGGGTTCACTCCACGCCCCTCATCAATCCCCATTGGCCGACCTCAGGGTTTTGCACCCGGCACCAACGGTCTTGCACGTCATCCATTCGAGCAGAGATTACAAAAGTCCGGTCCCTCTCAAAGGTTCCCGGCGAAAAGGGCCCGGCTGACATCTGGCACTTCAAACACCTCGCCGCCGCCTGCAGAGGCGCCAGCATTCAAGACGTACAATCACTGCCCATGAATAGAAAATAATGCAGCGATGCCTGGCCTATAGTGTCCGCATGACACACACCGTCGCCGACGGTCCAGCTGTCTGATACAACACAATAGCACCAAAGACACGTGTTCCCCGGCTGTGGAAATGTTTATGAATAGAGGCGCTTTCTCCATTGTGACGACGTCACAAGGGGGATATATAAGGAATATATGCAAAGAAATAAAATTGTTCGCAAGCGCTTTATAAGTCTTACAGTGTAATAGCCGCATAGTTAAGACACAAAAGACGCATTTGGATAATTTTTTACGTGGTAGAATTATCGGCCGTCTGGAATGTGAGCGTGCCCAGTTGCAAAACGCCGAGGAACTTGGAATCGCCTAGAGTGTCATCACCAGGCTTTTTGGTAACGATTCCAAGATGAAGATAATGTGAGTAAACGTTGCAGCACAGGTCGCTCCCAAGTTACAACGCTGAATGAGGTCCAGTATTTGGCAGTTATTGCCAAAAGAAATAGACAGAGCTCAGCATTAGAATTGTCTTGTCAGCCACTGGTACGACAGTTTCAAGGCAGATCACGTACAGACGCTTAGGGCAGATTGGTCTATATGCTCGTAGACCTGTCTGATGTGTTCTATTCTCTGCCACTCACTGTCACCTGTGGTTAGCCTGGTGTAGAAAGCATCCATTGTAGACACCACAACAGTTGGCTTGTGTGGTATTTTCCGACGAGTCCAGGCTTAGCATGCAGTCTGATTCTTGCCGGATGTTCATATGGATATTTCCAGGCACCACTAAGAGAACACAATTAAACGACACCGTTTCAGAGGTGCAGGATTGCTCGTCTGGGAGAGAATTATTCTGGGTTGAAGAACTGACCTGCATGTTTAAATTGGAGCTATAACAGGCCAAATCTTTCAGGATGTCATTCTGGAACAGCATGCACGGTTGTTTCAGGGCACCATGGGCGCAGAATTTGTGTTTATGTGTGACAACTCCCATCCTCTCACCGTGCAAACATCTTAAACGAATGCCTTCAATCGGAAGATTTCTTCCGTACGCACTGGCCAGCATTCTCACCAGACTTGAATCCAGTAGAGCATGTGTTGGGCATACTTTTCCGACGAGTTGCAGCCCGTCAACCACCTCCTACATGTCTCCTGGAACTTCGGAGAGCATTGTTTGATGAGTGGTGTAATATTCCCCATCTGTAATTTGATACTCACCATGACTAGGTATTGTAAGGACTGTATTGATCGTCTGGGAGATATACTAAGTATTAACCATCATGCCAAGCATATAATATTGGTTTTTGTAAATAGGGTTATTATTATTATTTGTAATTTCCCCCAGGGAGCAAAAATCGCAATTTTCATTAATGATATCGAATTTATAGCATCTTTTGGGCTCTTAACAATTTGTTTGATAAAAAGGTTTTACAAATAAGCCACATTTGTTTTGCTTTTGACTTTCTTTGCCTGAACTTGCATTATCCTTAATTTACAGACATGAGTGTATACTAATTGTATATATACGAAGAAACTAAAGGGGACTATAACCAACTCGAATATATAAGAAACTAAAAGGGGGTTTCGATGTTGTTTTAGAGGCCTTCAAGCTCTAAAGGATTCAGGAAGGCATGATGATGACTTATTTATTTATTCATGATAACATTTTGCTTCCAATTTACACGAGGACACATTACATGGAAACAGACATTCAAGAAACTTAAAGGGAGCAGGGACACCACGGAAAAGACGCTGGTGAAGCGAAGGACAGTAAAAACATTCACATTTCAACCTCCAAATCCACAGCTAATCATGAGGGGGAAAACTTACGGAATATTCTGTAGTCACCTGGTTTTAATCTTTGGTAGCGAATGGATTTGGTCAGGTGAATGATGCGATTTCGTGAGGAGATTCTCAAGAAGCAAGTTTGCAGTTAATTTATTGCTTCATTTGAGAATGGGTAGGCGAGGATTGTTCGATTTGTGTGTTTGAGAGCTAAGGAGTAAAATGATTTCAAGAAAAGCCCTCTCAAGTGAACTGGAATATGAATTTTTTGCATGTGATAATACTCATTAAAATCTAAAACGTTTACATTATTAATAACATTTCGGGAGCAATTAGAATTTTTATGATGAGTCTTAACTTTTTTTTTTTTGAATTTCTGGTAACCACACCGAAGGATATTGCTATTAATATGTCAAAAATATTTCAAAAGCTTCACTTGATAACAATTCCCTTATGTATTTTATCTTCCAATTTTTTTAAACATAAAATACATTAAATGTTGTTTAGATTTTACACTCACAATAATTATTCGCGTTTTAAACGTGACACTTTGAGCATGCTGAGAAATACTTATTATATTTAAAAACACTACACATAAAAATACTTATTTTTATGTGTGTAATGTTTTCTTTTCAAAAATATCATTACATTTGTTTTAATTCAACTGTTTGTTTAAAACAGAAATGTAGCTGTTTATATACAAATACAAAAGAAAAGTTTCTATAAATCGTTTGATTTTATCGTGACTAAAATAGAAAGTGAAAGAGTAACTTAAGAGCAAAGTTTAATGCATTTTTGATATAAAGCACATTTTAAATATTTCTTATTAATTAAAAATATGAATTTTTTTTTAAAAAACGGGATTTTTAGCTCTTTAGGTTTTTATATATTATACTAATAAAGAGTTTATATATATAGAAGAAAAGCTGATCATATTTTTATAATCATTGTGCCTATACTTGAACAAAAAACATATTCTTTTAAGTAAACAAACCACGAATTATTTGTCATCAATAAATTAATTTCAATAAATGCGTAAAAACATTTTTTAGGACTACAGTGTTCTTTGAAGGTTAACAAAAATAATTTTTCTGAACAATTTATCTGAATATGTTATTTAGTTAATAAAAAGGAAATGAAACTATACTATATCTGGTGAATAACTGATTCCGAATAATTTTATTACTTCCTTTTTATTAAATATGTATTGAATTTCTTCATTCCGCTTTGCTAATGAAGCAATAAGTTTATTACTTCCTGTTTGAATGCAGAAATAAATTAAATTTATTTTCCTACTCTTTTTCCCAATGTCTGTTTATGCAGTCAAATTTTATATCGTTTGCTCTTATATTTTTAAAGCGATTTTGTTTTCTCTCACTAAAATATATTTTTTAAATATTAAGAAAATTTGTTAAAACAAATTAATTTTTTACAAAGCTAATTTTCTTTCAGCAAACTAATTATTTTCGAATAAAATATTCAACATTGTTTTTACTCATAACTTTATATTGTATTTTTATGGTTCTGTGGTATTTTTTAATTTGCATATTTTTTTTCATTTATTTTAATGTAAATCGACTCTAAAATTCTCTACGATACACAGTGGACCCCAAAAGTCTTCGTACACTTGCAGTTTCCTTTAAAATGTAATGTTTTCGACTAATAAATATTAATATATTGTAATTGTAATTTTTAATGATATCTGCAACTTGTTCTTAATAGAATGATATAATTATTTTTAAAAAAAATTATATAACTATTATTTTTAAAAATTAATAATAAAAAAGTATTGAAAAATTACGCCACAAAAGTCTTCGTACACCTAACAAAAATCTCAAGTTAGCTTTAAATATTGTATTTCTTTCTTACTTTATACTTGGTAGGATATCTTTTAGTGTCCACAATAACTTTGAAATGTTTTGGTATAGATTTAATCAGTTTTTTGTAATTTCTGCATTGGTTTTCATCCATGCTTCTGTTATTATTGTTTTTTCTTCCCATTATGTGTTTATATATCATATTTTCTTTTTTTTTTAAATAAAATTCTCACCAAATATGTTCTACTGGGCTAAATAAACTGATTGAGGAGGTCTTTTCAGAATGTTGAGGCAGTTCTTGAGACACCAGTAGCATACATTGAGAGAAGTGCACTTGGTGTCATTATCTTGTTAAAAAATAAAGTGGTCTCCAATATCCAAATTTTGGGCGGATAATTTAAAATTCCTCTAAAATATTTAAATGGAACTCCTGATTCACAATGCCATAAAAAAAAAACAAATTACCTAATTTTAAAGTCGATTTACACCCCACCCCCCGCAAGAACTTCAACCTCATTCCTCAACCTCCATACTTCAGCATGGAGGTTGAGGAATTCTTGTGCCACATAAATTAATGGGACTAAATTCCTCATTTTTGTTATTTACAAACTATTATATGCCCATCAGAACCAAAAATGTTTAATTTTCCGTCATCCCAATTAATTTGCTATCAATTTTGAATTTTCTGAAACTTAATCCCAAGAATCAAATTGGATCAATGAACTATGGAGATGGGAGTGTTCTTGCGAGGAAGTGTAAATCGAACTCAAAATTAGGTAATTTGGTATTTTTTGATGGTATTGTGAATCATCAGCTCTATTTAAATATTTTAAAGTGAAATTTTAAATTATCCGACGAACATTTGGATATGGGAGACTACTTCATTTTTAAACGGGATAATGACGCCAAGCGCTCTGCTCTCAATGTAGCCGCTGGTGTTACTATAACTGTCCAAAATTCTGAAAAAACCTCCTCAATCAGTTTATTTAGCCCAGTAGAACATATTTGGTGAGAATTTTTTTTTTAAAAAAAGAAAACATGTGATATATAAACACATAATGGGAAGTAAACACAATAATAACAGAAGCATGGAGGAAAACCAATGCAGAAATTACAAAAAACTGATTAAATCTGTACCAAAACATTAAAAAGTTATTGTGGACACTAAAAGATATCCTACTAAGTATAAAGTAAGAAAGAAATACAATATTTAAAGCTAAGTTGAGATTTTTGTTAGGTGTACGAAGACTTTTATGGCGTAATTTTTCAATATCTTTTTGATTATTAATTTTTAAAAATAATAGTTATATCATTTTTAAAAAAATAAATATGTTATTCTATTAAGAACAAGTTGCAGATATCATAAAAAATTACGATTACAATATATTAATTTTTATTAGTCGAAAACGTTAAATTTTATAGGAAATTGCAAGTGTACGAACACTTTGAGGGTACACTGTATATATTTTGCACAATAACATTTTTTCAAACTAGTTTATTAACCAAACTTTTTATTTTCAAAAAATTTATGCAATATTTACATTTTGATTCAATCAAACTATTTTAAAATTAAATTAATTTTGAATAAAAGGTTAAAATCTATTGTCAGATCATAAAAATTATCAAAATTTTGCATGTAGCATATTTTAGAAGTTATCACAATTATGCACGTTAAAAAAAGGAAATTGTATAAATTTTATTTTTATATATAAATTATGTAATAATAACTGATTGAAATGATTATAAAATTGTAGAAAAACGAGAGAAGTGTGTTTCAGTAAATAATATTGGATTTGTTCAAATGTTAATTTTTAGGTAAAGATTAAAATCAAGGTGTAGAAAGCTGGCAATTCTTGGTTAAATAAGTCACAGCACTCTTATAGAATGATTGAAATAACAGCTTTACTTTGGGTGAATTTTTATGCATTAATAACTTTTAAATATTGCTGACATTTAATACCACTTATAAATTTTATTTTATGAATAAATATTTTCAAGCCTTAATATTTTACATTTTAGAAAATTACTTCAGTATTTATTGCATTCAACTCGATTCGCTAGTCTAAGTTTGAAAATGGATTGAAATGCCATAGGATTATTTTGGACATGACTTCGAAATGGCTGTTTTACGGGAATCTAAATGCGTTAATTAGAAGATAAAATCAACAGTGGTGCATAAAGAGGAATTCAATATTTAAAAAAAAATCAAATAAACGTTTGATCACACATTTTTGTTATTGTGCATTGCTTTGTATTAATTAATGCATGTTTAACCCTTTGAGACCAGAAATATTTTTATATTTGAATATAAATTTTCTTCTGGTTATTATATATATAACACTATATTGAAACCCCAACAACGACACTGGGAAAAATATTTAAAAGAAAATTTCGCTACCCCCCTTCCCTGGAATTTAGAAGTTACCAGCATGATCTTGTGGGTTGGGCTTTTCCTGTGAAACCATCACTGTGAAATTTTATGAGTTATATACATTTTTTGGCTCTAAGTCGATAAAAGAAACAATCTTAATTGAACTAAAATTGTAACAAATAAGGAAATTATTGATGTGGTAATTTATTCTTTGATTGAGTCATTATATATTTACTGTGAAATTCTTTAAAGCATGTTTTTGTGTTTTTGACAACCATCAAGAAACACAGCCTTTTTCACAACGTGATTTTAAACTGCTTTCGCAGTTTTCAAATCTGCACGTGCGAGGTCTTGAAAAAACACATCAACACATCGAAAATGGTTAGACATGTTATGCCTTTTGTCCTGGCATGGCCTTTTAGCAAGCAAATAATAACACTTCGATCTTTTTGCGAGAGGAATTATAATACTGTCATCTGCTATCTTCTTTTGGTTTCTTCCTTTGCAGTTCGTAGAAAAGAATGTAGATTCACAGTTTTAAATGTATTTTTCAACGCCAAAGAAAAATGTATTTAACAAATATCAAGAAAAACAGGCTTTGGATTTCATTCTTGAAAGTAAGACTAACTATATTAAAATTATTAAATAATGTAAAACAATTTCGAAAAATTAAAAGGGCTAACTAAGTTGTTTGAAATAATACACTCTCGTAAAGCACTTATTAAAATTTTTTAACAACTACAGAAGGCTAGAATCTTCATATGGATCCTCTTAAGGTATCCATATAAAATTGTGAATTTTGCCAAAAATCGACAAATTTTTTATGATTTATTTTATACGCCATTTTATTAGCTTTATAAATATTCCAAGTTTTTCATTTTCCGTTCATTAGAACAAAAACTACAAGTGTTTTAGTAAAAGCAGATGCCATTACTTTAAGCAAGATGTCATACTTTAAAACGTGTTTTACTCGAAACGTGATTTTTTGTTTTGAAATTTCTCAAATGGGGCGGCTCTAGGGCCGGACAAACCAGACCCATGTCCGGGGCAGCAAATTTTGGGGGGGCATTTGGACCAAATTTTAAAAATACTTTTTTTTGTTATGGAAAATTTGAAAGAAGTTAAAGTACACTATAAGGAAAAATATTCAGAACGAGATAATTTCTCTTTTATATGAGAATATTAAATTATACATTGTTCATAAAATTAAACAAGCAAAATATTATTCGCTAATTTTAGATTGCGCCTCTGATACCAGCAAGATCGAACAAATGACATTTATGGTAAGGTATACATGTATTGAGAAATCTAATTCTAACGAAGTTATCATTAAAACTAATGCCAGTTTTTTTGTTTCCTTCCAGTTGAAAGATTAACTGGAAGAGAACTTTCAAATTTAAAAGTTGAGAAACTTAAAAAAAATTACGGCTAAATTTGCTAGATATGCGGGGGTAGGCCTTCAATAGAGCGGAGTGAATATAAAAGGCGAGATATCAAGGGCTCAATTTAAAATAAGAACATTAAATCCGCGAACAATCTATGTGCCATGTAGTAGCCACTGTTTAAATTGGGGCTAGGGTTTGCAGCCCCGGGATCCCGAAATCCCGGGATTAAAATAACTAATCCCGGGATTTAATTTTTGTCTGAATTATATTTTGAAAATTTTTTCAACGTATTGTGCATCTTGTATTACATTTAATGTATCTTATTTACTTCTTTTGTACTGTATATGGTTAATGTTAGTTTTCTTACATGTTGAACCTTGAAGGGTTCGAGGCGAGTGTGTATTTTAAACCGTGAAGTTTGATATGTTTTCTCTTATTTTCACCTGTAACTTTCTCACTATCGCGAATAGGGTTGAAGCAAAACTTTCCCTTTTTGTTTTGTCTATGTGGGCGCCAGAGCGCTCGCTTCTAATTTATTGCTTAGATCAGTGTAATCACTATTTTTAATTTATTAGTCAGAATAAAACTAGATTTCGAAGGAAGAGGTTGTTGCAATGTCTCTCTTATTTTGAATAAAAATATTGATGATTTTTTTTTCGTGGCGAGACGGTCTCAAATAGATGAATAATAGATTTAAATGTTGGAAATGGTACTCGAAATTTGCTGAACGATATGAGATCGTAAATATAACCTTTGTTCTGAATTCTCTTTTGGAATTAACTGATATATTGGAATAGCGCTTTGAAGTGCGTGAAGCCTGCTAAAGGTAAGAAGATTTTATTCATTATCATGGAAACCCTCGAAAAAAAAAAAAAAGTGCGAACAGCATTAAGATCTGCAGCGACACGGTTAATTAAAACCGTTGAGAATTTATTAAAAGAAGAACTGACTGACTTTTTGATTCCCTTGAGGAAAATTTGAATTTATTAATAACTAGATCGGAAGAGTTAAAAAATATTGATGGCTTAATTTTAAGTGAAACCACATTAGAACAATATGACACTGAATTAAATACTTCATTTGATTATTCTGACAAAATAACTACAACAATTTTTCGAGCAAATAAGAAAATAAAAGAAAACAAAAGTCGTATTAATTCCATTGTGAGTAGCGATACAGAACAGAATTCAACTTCTGTAAATACAAATAACATTGTTAAACTTCCTAAATTAATAATTCAAAACTTTTATGGAGATTGTACTCAATTTAATAGCTTCTGGAATACGTTCCAAATTTCATCCATGATAATAATTCACTTTCTAAAATAGAAAAATTTAATTATTTAAAAAGCTATGTATCTGGTTCAGCTGCTCAAGCAATAGAAGGTTTTGAGATTAAGGAATTAAACTATGATTCTGCTATTGGCTTCTTAAGAAAAGATTTGGAAATAAAGAAGTAATAATTAATAACCATATGAATAAATTATTAAATCTGCTTCCAGTTTATAAATCGAATGCTATTCTGAAGTTAAAAAAATTACATAGCGAAGTTGAAGTAAATGTTAGGAGCTTATCCGCGTTAGGCTTAGAAACCAAATATTATAGCTCTATGTTAATTGCTGTCGTTTTGAAAATTATTCCTACTGAATTTACACTAGAATATAATCGAAGAAATGTTGACAAAAAATTGAGTCCAGATATAAATGATTTTTTGGAATTTTTCCAGGCAGAAATCGAAAGTAGAGAGCGAACCTACTTGATGGAACCGGAATTCGACACAACTAGTTTATATACTAATTCTAAGAAAAACAAATTCAAACCATTGAACAAAGTTCAAGGTCGCACATCTACATGTGAATTTGTGACATCGGTAAATGAAAGATATCTACAATATTGCTTTTTTGTAATCTATATCATCGGGCAGAAAAGTGTAATAATATTAGCATTGAAAAGAAAAAAGAAGTTTTGAAGAAACAGGGGAAATGTTTTTTGTGTCTGAAACCAAAACATCGTATCAAAAATTGTTTATCAAATATGACTTGCAGAATTTGCAATGGTAGACATAATGAAACAATTTGTTTCAAATCTAAATTAATTAAGGAAAATAAGCATGCTGAATCAGAAGGAAAGGAAACAGATTCTCAGGATACAGTCGTCTCAACAATCTCTTACAATAAACAAAATAAAATTTTCTTGCAAACATGTACCCAAAGAAATATTTTCACGTTTGTTATGTGATTGTGGATCAATGAGAACTTTCATAACACAAAAACTGTCTAATTGTTTAGGACTCACTGCCATTAGAAAAGAAAAGTTATCAATTTTTTCTTTCGGGAATTAAAACTCCCATAGAAAAAGATTATGATGTAGTTAAATTAACTCTTAAAAATAAAGATTCGCCAAATTTGAAAATAGACATAGATGCTTTGGTTACTGATCAAATTTCGGCAGCAAATATCCCTCCTCCTGAATTAGACAATATTCTACAGACAGTTCATTTAGAAAATTTAGTCCTCGCGGACTCACCAGATTGTAAAGAGCCCATTACAATACTAATCGGATCAGACTACGATGTAGTTACTGGAAAAATTAAACATCTGAGTAAGAAGTTGCGATTGAAACCATCTTCGGCTGGTGTCTTCAAGGTCGAAACAGCGAAAATTAAACATTGCTTGCTCTAAGTGTAATAGTTCAAGAAAAATTGATTTCGGATCAACTAAAGAAATTTTGGGATCTTGAAGTCTCCGGTTTAATCGACACTTAACAAGAATCTGAGGTCTCTGAAAATCAAATAGTTAAGATCTTCGAATCAAATATTAAATACGATGAAAAATCTAAACGATATAGAGTAAGATTACCGTGGAAGTCAGAAGCTCGTGAATTGAAAGATAATAGGGAAATTGCTGAGAAGAGATATACGCGGCTCAGAAAGCGATTCCAGAAAAATCCTCATTTGTTCCTTGAATATCGAGAGGTATTACAAAATTATTTGAAACAGGGTATTATAGAGTTAGTCCCAGATTCTGATAGTGACTCAAACAACGTTACTTTTTATCTTCCTCATAGAGAAGTAATTCAAAAAGATCGTCCTTCCACCCAACTACGTATTGTATACGATGCTTTGTCACATGACGCAAATTCCCCTTCTTTGAATAGTTGCCTACATATAGGACTAAACCTTTATCCTGAAATTTTCGATATCCTTTTGACTATTAGCGATTCTAACTAACTAATCAAAAAAAAAATCCTCACGATATTATTCTGCAGTACTGGGCTAAGGTAAAGCCAACTAAAGCTACACCCAATCTTCACGATAGGAGGTTAAGTTTCCACAAGGAAACAGGCACTCCATTAACCATTCTACATATACCCTTTTGAAGTTTAGACTAAATGCGGTTGCTTTCACTGCCGACATGAAGCAAGCGTTTTTACAAATATTGCTAAATGAAGAGGATAGGGACGTAACAAAATTCTTGTTTTCGAACGATCCCTTCGATGAGTCTCAGCCTCCCTCTGTATATCGGTTCACCAAGGTTTTATTCGGTATAAGTAGTAGTCCCTTTTTGTTGAGCGCAACTATAAAACATCATTTGAAGAAATATTCAGAAAAGTATACTGATACAGTTAACTTTTTGAATGAAAATATTTATGTAGACGATATTTTAGGAAGCCAACCACTTGTGAATCAAGCTTTAACAATTACTTTAGAAGCAATTAAAATTTTCGAAGATGCCAGTATACCTCTACACAAATGGCAAACCAATTCGAAATCCTTGCACAAGACATGGGAAGATAATGGAGTAATTTCGGATGAAAATCCTCTTGCAACTTTTGATAAAGATAATTTGCCTTACAAAGTTTTGGGTATAGCCTGGAATAGTAGGGAAGATTTCCTATACTTTGATATCAAAGGGTTATTCGACTTTGTCTCTAAAAGAATTGATACAAAGAGATTTATCTTGCAAGCTTTGGACAGAATTTTAGATCTCATTGGGTTTTTGGGACCTTTTACTCTCAGGATAAAGCACTTGATGCAGAAAGTATGGCTTCTGGGTGTCGAGTGGGATGAAAGTCTTCCTGATGATATAATTTCTCTTTGCGCTGAATGGTGTGAAGAAGTTCCCCAGTTAACTGGCTTCTCAATACCACTCTGTTATTTTTCTGACCCTTTAATGAATAATTTTGAAACACTGAAACTTCACCTTTTCTCTGATGCCAGTACAAAGGCATATGGAGCAGTAGCTTATCTCCGTGTGACATCAGCTAATAAAGAAATTCTAACATCATTTGTTGCTTCGAAGAACATAATAGCTCCTTTGAAAACTTTGACTCTAACAAGATTGAAATTAATGGGTGCTTTACTGTCAGCTAGATTAAGCAGCAATATTTTGAAAGCTCTAAAACTCGACATTCCTTGTTTCTTTGGACAGATTCGAAAATAACGTATTTTTGGGTTCGAGGAAAACCTGAGAAATTCAAGCCATTCTTCGAAAATTAATTCAAGAAATTCAAAAATTGACCTCTCCATCAAATTGGCATCATTACCCTGGAATCAAAATCCGCCTACATTGTATCTAGAGGAGTGAAAATTTCCAGATTGCTAAATCACACCTCTTGGTTACATGGTCCAGAATGGCTCAGACTTCCTCCAGAATTTTGGCCTGAATCTAAGATCGTAGATAGACTTAATTCGCCTGATTTAGAATATAGAAAATCTAACGATATTGTTTAACATGAATGTTTTATTGAAGAACGAAAAAATCTATTTGACGTCTCCAAATATGGCAATTTAGAAAAAGTGGCTGAAACGATTTATTAAGATGTTGAAAAAATTCAATGTATTACATGGTCCCCTAACAAGTGAAGAGTTATTGGAAGCTGAAAGATTTTGGATACAAGTTGAACAAGAAAAATTCTTCTCTGAAGAACTTAAAGCTTTAAAAGATAATAAAATTGAAAGGAAAAAAAAATCCCCGTTATATAATTACATGCCTTATTTAGATGAAAATGGACTCATAAGATTAGGAGGAAGGCTAGAATTTTGTAATTTACCCATTGATGAAAAGCATCCTTTGATATTACCCAAAAATTCCTGGTTGACTACATTGATAGTGCGCAGAGAGCATAACAAAGTAATGCATAGAGGAACAGCTAGTACATTGGCACAAGTTAGATCAAAATTACTGGATCCCCAAAGGTCGCCAATTAAGTTAAAAAAGTTTTTAAGAAAATTGCCTTTATTTATAGAAAATATTTAGCCAAACCTATTGATCAGCTCACGTCACAATTACCTAGTGATCGTATCAACCAAACGCCAGCCTTTTCAGTCTGCGGCTTGGATTTCGCTGGACCTCTCTACGTCAATAACTTCGGAGAGCTGCAAAAATCATACATCGTTTTATTTACTTGCGGAGTTACCAGAGCACTTCACTTGGAACTGGTGTCTGATATGACTACTAACTCATTTCTACTTTCCTTCCGAAGGTTCCTCGCAAGAAGAGAAAATTGTAAAGTAATATACAGTGACAATGCCAAAATATTCCTGAAAAGCAAAAAAGAAATTGAAAACTTATGCAGCATCTTATCCCAAAGTGTGGTTCAAAACTTTATCGCCAAAGAAAGGATTATTTGGAAAAATATCATCGAGAGATCCCCATGGTGGGGAGGATTTTATGAACAACTAGTGCGATCCGTCAAAGAAAGCCAGCATAAAATACTTGGGAAGGCCCTATTAAGTTATCAAGAAATGACAACTATACTCCCTGAGGTGGAAGCTGTTCTCAATCTAAGACCACTGAGCTACGTATATGAAGAAAGTAATGAAACAAGACCTCTCCCCCCCCCTATTGCATTTTTTAAACTTTGGGCAAAAGCAGCCAACATATCCTGTTACGTTTGCGGAGATCCTAGAAAAGGCTTCTAAAAAATCATCTCTTTTAAAAAGAAAGAAGTACCAACAGTTACTCCTAAAACAACTGTGGAATAGATGGAAAAAGCAATACTTATTAGATTTGCGAACTGCTCATTCAGTGAAAAACCCGGAAATACATCCTGAATTAAAGGTAGGTGATGTTGTATTGATTGAAGAGAGCACTAAAAACAAGATTGAAAGAACCCTACCAGGGGCGTGATAACAAAACACTGTTACGAACTAAAAACTAGTGGTGGACTGTTAAAACGAACTGTTCAACATATTTATCCACTTGAACTATAGACTGCGTTCTTACAAATTGAAACAATTTTAGAACTTTAAATTTTTTATTCCTTTTATATTTACTGTTTCTTTTAGTGTAATTATCATGTATTTAACCTATCATTTTAATCCATTATTTTTTTTATCTTAATCTTTAACTTGTTAATTAATTTCCTTTTGAAAAATTCTGTATTTTTATAAGTGTTTTTGTGATTAACTTAGCATTTTATTGTATTTTCGAATTCACTGTTGCATAATTTATTATATATTTGCATTTACTGAATGATGTGATTAATAAGTGAGCTCTTTGGAGAGTTCAGGTGGGCAGATTGAAGCAAAACTTTCCCTTTTTGTTTTGTCTATGTGGGCGCCAGAGCGCTCGCTTCTAATTTATTGCTTAGATCAGTGTAATCACTATTTTTTATTAGTCAGAATAAAACTAGATTTCGAAGGGAGAGGTTGTTGCAATGTCTCTCTTATTTTGAATAGTAATATTGATGATTTTTTTCAGGGTCAGCAAACGGACATTTCTCCCACCCCCAGGATGCCGGTGTCAGCTAACTTGGAAAGAGACATTTAGAATTTTTGGAAGATATCTAGTAGGGTTTTCAGCCCCAGGAACCCAGAATTTCTAAGCCCCGGATCCCGGTGTTTTTTTCTAATCCGGAAATCCCGGGATAAAAATAACTAACTCCGGGATTTTAATTTTTGTCTGAATTATATTTAAAAATTTTTTTCTCATAAAATTTTCCTAAGAATTTAATTTTTCAAAAATTTATATCCTGTTTATGAAATATGTACGTAGAATTTTTTTGAGCAATTATAAGTACTCTATGTAATAAAATATATATATGCACAGTATGTGGGTGAACGTCGCAAAGATCTAAGTGGCTCACTGCAATGCTTACACAATAACATAAGCCAGCGTTTTTCTCAAACTGTGGGACGCGCCTCCCTAGGGAGGCGTGATAACTTTACGAGGGGGGCATAAGCATAATAAAAAGTCAAAAACATATTATTTTTAAAAAATTATTAATTTACTGAAGTAAACAAAATGCATTCAGACATAATAAAAAATAAAATTTTCATTTACTCTTATAAATGTATCTGTAGTGTACGATGTATTTTATAATTAATTTAAGAATACCAAGTTAAGAGAAAAATTTTAATAATTACCATTAACCCCATGGGCTTTTCATATATAAAATTGTATACAAAAATTAACACTTTTCTTGATAATTTGTGCTAATCATAAATAATCTCTTAACTGTCGATTAAAAGTTAAGCGAATCGCTCCCCGATGCCTTCGTTTTCCACGTAGGAGCGCGTATGTGATGATGTATTGGGAGGTATGGAAGAAAAAGAATAAAAATAAGCAAATTCTCCGAAATAAGTAAATCTTTCGAAAACACTGTCATGGGGTCCTTTTATTGCATACCAAAGCCTTTGGAGTAATTTTAAGGATAGCAATGCACAGAAAAGATCATACTTCGGAAAGACGCATATATACGTCTGGGGAATGTAACGCATGGACTGAGAGAGACGTATATATACGCCAGTGATACTTAAGAGGTTAAAGTCTTATTGTAGCTATAGCATCAACGTATAGTATTATTGAATTCTATCCGTTGTATTTATATGGAAGGAGGGTGCGATGAAAACTATGATTGAGTATTGGGACGCAAATATTGAAAGTTTGAGAAGCACTTATATAAGCAACATCACTTGAATAGATTTTATCACAGTTCCTTCTTCAATTAAATGCTGTTAATTAATAGCTGACCTGCTGTGAAGACTTAAGACACTTCAAATCCCATTGCATTACTAACAGCTCATGCAACTTGATCTTCAATTTCAAATGAAGTGACACTTGAAATTGATTCACATTCTAATTCAATAACTGGATCAATTTATGTACAAAAACCATTAAGTGTAGCAGAAGAACTAAATAAAGTTATCAAAGAGGTATATGCACCAATGCAGTCTATTAGATTTGAGATATTGTCATCAAAAAATCGAAAAGAAATGTCTCTTTTTTGAAAATAGAGGGAGACGTGGTGACTACCTGAAAAGAACTTACCCCTATTTAATGACGATTATACCTACTAGTAAAGAATTCAAACGTGCATTTTTCTATGGCAGGACAATTTTTAACAAAAATAAAAAGCCGTTCCAACGATGAAACGCTGAAGGAGCCGTGTTTTTATAAGCTTATTTACAGAAACACAAGAAATGAAGAAATGCTTTTTTTTTAAATTTCATTATGTACTATTTTTGTTTTTCGTGATGAATTATTTTTTTGTTTTATTAAAATAATATTAAATCAATTTTTAATTATATTTTCAGTTTTATTATGCAATTTCAACTACGCTAATGTGTAAGTATTTTTAATAAATAGTCCAATCCTAATCCCGGAACAAATCCAGGGATTTGGATAATGAAATCCCGGGATTGAAAATATAACACGGGATTGCAAACCCTAACTTGGATGTAATTGACATGGCAAAAGCATCTGTAGAAGCCAGTACTTTTTTTAATATAGTTCAAAAAATTTTTTTTTCCCCATCAACTTTTTTTTGGGTTATATTATTAAAATGTATAAAGGGCATAAAACTTTAAAGCCACTTAGTGTAAATAGCTGGGAAAGCTGAATAGAGGCTATTAAACCCTTATCAATTGGGAGGTATTTATGATGCTTAGTTTTTATAATAATGCTGAAATTGACAACTCTATAAGAGATGAAGCCTCTGGATTATTAAATTCTACTTAACAATTCAAGTTCCTATGGCCATCATTATTTGGTATAAAATCTTTAATTGCATTAAAATCCAATAAGCAAGCTAGTGCAAACAAAATATTACGATCTACCATCTACTATGGAACTCTCAAGAAATTGTAAAGATTTTTTTAAGGATGTAACTTTTGATAAAATGCACTGTGATGCAAAAGAACTGAGATTGATATCTCCGCTAACTTTGAGGCTTCCGTCACAGAGTTCGATGGAAAAATGTGAATTTTAATTATGAAGCACAAAATGATCCGATGAAATATCCTAAATTAAAATTCAAGATAGAGTTTTATTTTTTTACATTGGACGAAGCAATTAATGCCTTGGAATGCAGATTTAATTTAATGAGTACTGACAGTAATTATTTTAAATTTTTGTACAATATATATGATTTAGCAGATACCCTTAAAACTTTAATTAATTAAAAACTGTAAAAATTTAGAAATGATGTTGACTGACGGAGAATCATTGGACGTAATCGAGCGTGATTGAGCAGATGAGATAATGTCAATATAGAGCAGGCAAAAAAAAAAAAGCCCAGTTGAAGTTTTAAAATTTATTTCTGTTTTAGAATTTGTTTCAAATCTTGCTATTGCATTTATTTTACTTTCTTTGCTAATAAGTTTGGCAAGTGTAGATATTAGTTTTCTTAAATAAAATTAATAAAATTTAAACAAATTCTAAAGATAGATTAAATGGCTTAGCTTGGCTATCGAACATGAAAAAGCTGAACAAATTGATCAGAAAGTTTTCAGAATTAAAAGTCAGAAAAAAAACAGTGGTAATTTTTTATGTGTTTTTGTTTTAGTTTTTAATATATATATATATT
>BMAO01025165.1:0-42290 GCA_019973975.1 Trichonephila clavata | reverse complement strand
TGCCTACTGGAATTTTTTCCAGCAGCCCTGACTCTGAACTATTTCTCCAAATGGCCAGCCATCTGTCCAGCCTCTCTGCCTACGTTTCCTCTTCCAAAGATAAGCGACTGAAAAGTTCAGCCAATGGTCTTGCTGATCAACTTCTTCCAATATTTAAAGTGTTTTCTGTATTTTGCAAAGAGGCAAATACAGTTTCTCCGGTATCTCATCCTTAGTTCCAGAGAATCATGCGTTTCTGCGTTAGAGACAAATTTCCTCTCTTGAGGGCCGTCTCGAAGAATCTCAGAGATGCTTCGATCGCCTGGTCAGTGGTTTCAGAGATAAAGCTGAAGAAACGACCGATTTATTAAAGAAGTTCTCTTCCTCAATCGATGAAAATTCGGAACTTATCTCCAAATGTTCTTCGGATATAAATTCCTGCTGCACCACCATGGGAAGTATTTCTCAAACAGCAGTAGGACCTCCACCTATCTCCTACGCCAAGTTGCTTCAACCCCCACTCATGTCGTCAGGCCTGCGGTCGAACGACCTGCTCCTCTCCGATCCGTTCACATCAGGTCTCGCTCAGGGTCCAGCTCCTCTGAAGAAGTCAGGAAAAAAGTTACTGCTTGCCTTATCAACAAAAATTTCCCTATTCCCATTATCAAAATCAGTAACAATTCGAATAATGGAATCTCCATCCAACTATCAAAGGATTCAGACGTTGACTTTTTAGAAAAGAACTAAAATGTATTGAAGCTCTTCAACATCTGGACATTAAGAGGTCCTTAAGAAGACCTCAGGTATTTATCCGTAATGTAGACAAATCCTATGACAAGGAATCATTGCACAATGCCCTTAAGCTAAAAAATGAAAATTTAAATGATGACAATTTTAAAATTGATTTTTCCATCACTTCTTCCCGGTCTAACCATTGGGTCATTTCAGTTGACCCCAAAATTTACCAAAATTTAATTAATTCAGGTTTCTTTTATCTCAACTTCGAAAGAGTTAAAATTAACTCCTTCACTTCTGTCAGGCAATGTTCTACGTGTGGCCTGTTTGGTCACTCTAAAAAATATTGCTCTTCCCCAATTGTTTGCTTAAATGTGGCGCATCTGATACATATGATCACAATAATTGTACCTTAAACTGCCTTAACTGTGTCAAATATAATGAAAAATTCAAAAGCAATTTTGACCCCAAGCACAGCTGTAAGGATCGAACTTGTCCTGTTTATGAATTACAAAAAAAAACGAGCCCTTTCTTTTACTGACTTTGGATTGTAATTCATTCAATAAGTTAGTATATTTTCTTAGGATTTTTCTCCTCAGTATATTTTCATTATATAATTTGCAATTATAATTTTTATTTTATTCTTTTTATTAATGTTTTTTTTTTCTATTTGTAAATTTGCACTGCCTTGCTCCTTGTCGTTTTTTATCTTAGTATTCTTTACTCATGTAATCATTTTCATGTATTTTTATATTGTATTGTATTTTTATTGGTGTTTTTAATTCGTTTTATTACTATTTTTATTGTTTTTGCACATATACTGTTATCTCTGTATTTAACTATTTTATGATTTCTATTCTTACTTATCCATCTCAGTTAAAACCTTTTCTTTTTTAATTCTGGCAGATCTGCTGAAATGTTTACAACTAAATGCAAACCACTCCCGATCTGCTCACCTTCAGGCTCACTCGATTGCAGTGGAGATGGGTTTTGATCTACTTCTCCTCCAGGATCCTTATCCTAATTTTAAACTTCCCTTAAATTCCCCACTTGGTTCTTCTCAATTCTTTTCGAATTCTCTCAATTGTGCCATTGTTTGTTATAATCGGAATATCATTTGCAACTTTCGCATGAAAACCGATCATACTGTGTCTGTCGACATTAAATTAAATAAAGTTCTCCTTACTGTTATTAACGTCTACTTTCCCCCTCGCGATGATTTCCCTGAGGCTATTATTCAATTGAATCTCTATAAAGGAATAAGTAAGAATTGTTTGTTAGCCGGGGACTTCAATGCAAGGTCAGTTGTTTGGGGTTATAAGAGCACTGACAGGAGGGGAGATATCTTGACTGATTTCTTGCTCTCCAACAACTTACACCTTTGCAATATTCCAGGGCTGGGGCCAACGCTTCATGGTCCAAGGTCTGCAGTTGGAAACCCCGATCTCACCATCACATCTTGTGACCTTACTTCCTTTGTTGAGCATTGGGAAATTCTTTCAACCGAATCTCTTAGCGACCATAGCTTTATCAGTGTCCATCTCCGGTGTGATCTAACCTATTCTGACTTTGTCTTTAAAACCAAATATGGCATGAATAAATTTATTTCTAATTTTCGCAAACACTATAACCTTCTTAATTCTTTCTTAACTAATATCTCCTCAACTGGACAACTGGACGATTTTGCTTGCTTATTAATAAACACTACAAAAACCTCTGCCTTCTCAACTCTTAGAAAGCGCCGGGTCTTAAGCACTCCTTCTTTTAAATGGTGGAACAATTCTCTAAGAATCCAGCGAAATCAACTTAACGCATACAAGCGTAGGATTGTTTCCCTCACAAAACATGGCCTGCCAGTCGACGAGGTTGTTTCCATGCACTCCATGTATAAGGCCCTTCAGGCCTACTATAAAAAATTAATAATTGACACCAAGAATAAGGCTTGGGAATCCTTCTGTCCAACGAATTCTAATAATTTTGGGTTTACATTTAAAGCAGCTTTCGGAAAGTTAACCAGTCCTACTAATCTTCATCAGATTTCGACTGGTGACCCTGCCTCCACCTTCCAAAGTAAGATAAGCCTTCTTCTTGATTCTCATTTTCCTTCAGGATCTCCTTCTATTCCCCCTGTCTTCAATAACAGCTCTCCTCCTTCTGGCCTGAGACCTAGTGAAGTTGACGTCGTTTTCCGGAAGCTTCGGGGAGGTAAAGCCCCGGGTATTGATCTCATTGACTACGCTATTGGAAAGCTCTTTATAATTCTTTCCCCAACTTGCTTTTCCGTTTCTTTAACCTCTGCATCCAATTTAGCCACTTCCCCTCCATTTTTAAGGACACTAAAATTAAATTTCTTCTAAAGCCTGGGCGTGACCCATCGTCTGCTCTCTCCTATCGTCCCATTTGTTTGTTGTCCACTCTTGGCAAAATTTTAGAAAGAATTTTTCTTAATAGGTTTCTTCTCTGGATTTCTGAGAATGAAATTCTCCATGGGTCTCAGCTTGGTTTTAGGGAAAACCGCAGTTGCATTGAGGCTGTTGACAATTTGGTGCATCACATTAAAAATACACGGGTGCATAAGCATACTGCTTCCATGTTTATCGATATCAAATCTGCTTTTGACAACGTGGATTGGTCGACTCTCTTCAATATTTTTCATTGATTCCATATTCCCCTTCACTTTCAGAAATTCATTCACTCTTACCTCACTAACAGGGTAATTATCTGGGCTGATAATTCTTTTACAATTAAAAAACAAATTTATAAAGGTTGCCCACAGGGGTCCGTACTTTCCCCTACTCTTTGGAATATTTATTTTAACCCTATTCTTTCTCTGAACTCTGAACTGTTTCTTCTTCAAGCCTTTGCAGACGATCTCGCAGTAGTTTCTTTTGGCCTCTCGCGTAGGGAACTTGAGAATAATACTAACAAAATCTTAATTTTAGTCGATTCTAAGATTTCCGAGCTTAATTTGTCAATAGCAACTGCCAAAACCGTTTCTGTTGTTTTCCGATGTCCCTTTCTTCAATGCGGTGGCTTTCGTGGGAGCTCAACCTTCAGGAGAAATCCTATTTTTAAATTTGGTCCGAATTCCATCCATATCGCCAAGTCATACAAATACTTGGGTGTCCACATAGACAATCTCTTATCTTGGACTCCCCATATAAATTCCATCAAAGATAAGATTCTCTCGATTTCCTCCAACTTTCATCGTGTTTCCAAAAAATTCAATCACCAGCATATTTCCCTAATGAAACTTTGGTATAATTCTGTAGTAAAACCAATCATCTCTTACGGAGCAGGAGTATGGGGTGGATTCCTGACCTCTGTCCAGATACAAAAACTTAAATCCATTCAGAGGATTTACTTATTAAAAATTACCAAAGCTTATAAAACCTCTCCTACAGATGCTCTTAATATCCTATCGGGGATTCCCCCATTCGTATTATTATTCACTCTCTCTACTTTAAGTTCCAAATTTGGAACAACAGGAACGATCTCCTTCCAGGTCTTATCCCAGCTTCGAAGTTGGACTCTTATATTTCTCTTCATCAGGTCCCTCCAGATTTTCTTTCTTCCCTATCAATACTTTCGAGGGCCCATCTGAGTGGGAAGTGTACACTGACGGTTCCAAAATCGGTTCCGAGGTTGGTTTCACCGTGTGTATTTTTTATCGGGGCTTTCCCTTTAAAACGTATCTTTTTAAAATTCAAAATTTCAATTCTGTTTTTCAGGCAAAGTTCTCTGTCATCGGCCTCTTTGTCTGTTGGGCAGTTCATCATAATACTAAAATTCACATTTATACTGATAGTTTCTCCTCTATTCTCTTTCTTAATAATCTTACAAATAAATCTAGCTATCTCAATTCTATTAAACTTAAATTGTTTCAATTTCGGAACTATTACAATCTTTACTAGGTCAAAGCTCATAACAATAACATCTATAATGATTACGCCGATTTTTGTGCAAAAAAGGCTGTTTATGATGGTGAAGTGTTTTCGGTCTCTGCTCCTCGCTCCCATCTCTCTAGTTCCTTAAATAAATTTGTCCTAGAGTCTTGGACCTCCTATTGGAATGATTGCAACGCTTTTCAAACGCTTTTTTAAAAATCCTAACTTTAATATTCCTCCAATTTCTAAATATATCTGGTCCATTCCCCGCTTACTTGCACAGGTTCAATCTTCTTTCCTCTCCAAATTGCGTTTGTGGGTCTCCCGGGGACGCCGACCATTACGTTTTCCACTGTCCCTTCACTGCCGATCATCATCTTGTTAATCCCAATCTCCAAATGCTCTTTCCCCTTGGGTTAACTCTGTTACTAATAATCGCACTATCCACAATAAATTAATTTCTTGCTTTGTGATTTCAAATTCCATTTGTGATAGGCTATCTTAAGCCCTCCTTTTTCCTGTTTCTTGGCCTTCCTCTTGCTATTCCTTTTCATTTTTCTTTTTTTTTTTCAAAAAAATAATTTGGTTTTCCTCCGACCATTTGCTGGATCTCGTCATTTGGCGAATGTCTCCCTCCCCTCCCCCTTTCTTCTTTTTTGAATGACTGGTTTGCATTCCCTCTCTGTTGTTTTCATTGCCTTGGGGGGCAAAGCTTTTGGAGAGGGGAGGTTATTGGATATGGTGCCTCCCCTTTGGCACCCCCCGGCGTCTATTGGGTCGTCTTCCAGGATCCCACTCTGCTGCCGCTCCTGAACCTGCCATTATTGCTCTTTCCAAAATATAACAAAAAAAAAATGTCTGGACCTCCGCTATCTTTTTCTTCCTCTTTCTCGAACTCCCTTTTAGGAGGGGTTTCCCCCCTTCTCTTATTACTTTTTTCATGTCTTTCCTGTCTCATTAGTTAGACAGCATCGGTGTTTGTGTTGTGTTTGTGTGTGTGTTTTTTTTTTTTTGTATTTGCAATGTTATACAAAATTGTAAAGCTTTCCATCTGTATATCCCCCCCCCTTTTCTCAAGAATTTTGTGGGGAGGGTCCCTCCTTCGGGACCACTTTGTACACTTTTTTGTTTACCTTAATAAAGTTACATCTCGGAGGGTCGATTCACAGCTCGAAACCCCTTGGGTGGGCTTGATTCTCCCGAGTAAGTAAAGTAAAGTAAAAGATCAGATTCATAATTTGATACTCAGCATGCGTAGGCGTTGTAAGGCCTGTATTGCATCGTCCGTGAGACATACTCCGTATTAACCATCATACTAATCATGTTATACTGTTTTGTGTAAATAGGTTCTTTTTTGAAATTTTCTCCAGGGAGTAAAAATCGCAATTTTTATTAATTATGTCAAACATATAGCATCTTTTTTGCTCTTTACCTTTTGTTTAATAAATAGACTTTACAATTAAGCCAAATTTGTTTTGCTTCTGTCTCTTTCTTTGCCTGAACTTCATTATTCTTAATTTATGGACATCAGTGTATTTTATACTTTTGGTGAGAATCAAGCTAACATATTCAAGAACACAGTTTTACTATTTTTTAATATTTTTCTTTTTTTTTTATTCATGTTCTTTTATCAGTTTTTGAGTGGATGGAAGTTGATAATTTTGAAATGGAGTTTATTGAACAAGTATCTTCGGAATTATGAAAAGCAAAATTTATGGAATTACGGAAAAATCTGGAAGATAATTCTAACAATAAAAATCAACAACTATTTTGAATTGCTAGAAGTCATTTCCGGAGCGATTTAATTGTTTGAAAAAAATAACATGCGCTCTGCTTTTCGTCTTTTGGATCCATATATCAAAAAATTCTTTCCTCATTATGAAAAATATTTCGTGTCTGCAAAAGAAATTATTTAAGAACTGAATGCTCAAAATCATGTCAAACAGAAAGTCAGAAATTAAACTCCTGATATGGCAGCATTAAAAAGAGCTTTGCAGGGAGATGGCTCCCCTTAAAATTTTACATTTTTATTTTACTGTGTTGCAAGAACACTTATAATTTATGCTGTTTATATATGTCTTATTTGTATAAATATTTTTAAATGCCTAATACACTCTTTTGCAAAAAAAAAGTCGAAGCTTCAAGAAGGAGTTGTTCGATTGTAATGAAATTTCGCAGGCAAAGACATCTTGGTTGATCATGCAAGTGATAAAATTTTCAAGGCCAACAAATATGAGTTGCGGTCGTAGCTCGCATTTTTGCTGAGCAACTAGCAAAGTATAAAACCGAAAATAGTGGCAGAAAATTTATCTTTTTTCGTTTTTGTCGCTGTGATTCCCTAGAGAAAAAACGAATGATGATGCCATCACGATGATTTTGAAGACCTTATAGACAACCGAATGACTTCGAACCTGGTTTGATTGCCGAAATGCAGGAAGCTGGGTGGTCATGCCGAGCAATAGGTTGCCCCCTGCAATGCACAGACACAGCTGTGCAAAGGTTCTGGCAGCAGTGGCTGCAACAGGAACTTATCGACGAAATGAAAGCTTTGGAAGGCCAAGATGCACAAATAAGAGGCAATATCGGATGATTGTTCGACATGCCCGAACTGCTCCAACAGTATCATTATTTACTAATCAACTTACTACAGCTTCTTCACTACACCCTGTGGTACCTTCCACCATTTCACGGCGCTTGGCTGAGGCAGTGTTACACTCACAGCGACCTTTAAGGTGTCTGCTTTGACCACACAACATCAGCAAAATCGTATGCAGTGGTGTCGCCACCAATCATCAGGGCTGCCATCAGACCCGCATCACATAGTGTTCAGCGATGAATCCGGCTTTAATTTTGAAGCACATGACCACCGTCTTCGTGTTTGTACGGCCGGAGTTAGTGGTCACGATTAGCCTTTCTTTTACTAAGGCCTGTAGCCATAACCCCTGGTGTGATGGTGTGGAGTACTCTCCCATACGATAGCAGGTCATCTCTAGTTATCCTCCATACATGTTTAACAGCTCAACAACATGTTGATACCATCCTGCGGCCGCTTGTGTTACCCTCAATGGTACGTCATCCGGGGCCAGTTTCCAACAAAATAACGCCAGACCCCCTACCACTCGCATATCTTTATGCTACCTTCGTGACGTTAATAAACTTCCTTGACCAGCAAGGTCACCAGATTTTTCACCAATCGAACATTTCTGAGACATGGTAGAGCACCAGATTCGGGCATCCCAAAATGTCGCAATCTGGAACAATAACAAATGAATTCCTGGCAAAATGTATTGCAGGATAAAATTAGAAATCTGTTTCACCGTTTACCGAGGCGTATACAAGCATGTATCACCGCCAGGGGTAGTTACACCAACCACTAATTTTAGTATTCAAACTGTAATCGTGAGCCGTGGATGACCTTGAATTTTTTTTATTATTTTGTAATCTGTGTATGAGCTGTACACATATTTAATATCATTAAAATAACTACTTCCATCATGGTGCTTCGAGTTTTTTTTTGCAAAAGAGTGTATATATATGCACAATTTTAATTTCCTTATTCATATTGAAGAATAATCGTATTTTATGTTTACTTCTTATTTTATAATAAGAATTCTTAAAAGACACCCTCACTTCCAAAAGTAAAGGAAGAAGATGTAAAAAGCAAAAAAATCAACAAATACTGCTTTAATTGACACAAAATTTGGCAGTAAAGTAGCATATATATTTATACATAAATCAAAATCAATAATTATATACAGAAATGAAAACAATATTAAATTTTTGTAAGTTATCAGATAATGTCATACTGGAGACTTAAACAGAATTATGTAGAAAGTGAAAATAAACAGCATAAAATGAAAAAAAGGACATTAATAGGGTATGTGATCCCCTCTCATCTGTATGCAAAGTTTACACCTTTTGACCATGCTTTCAATTAGGTGGTCAACCACCGCAGAATTAAGCAATCGCCATTCTTCTTGTAGAGCAGTTTCCAGCTCAATAAGAGTGACTGGAGGTGGGAAACGTGAAGATATAGCACGGCCGAGAGCACCCCAAAGATTTTCAATGGGATTAAGGTCGGGAGAATATGCTGGCCACGCCATACACGCAATCCCTTCACTCTCCAGGTAATCATGGACGATGTCAGCTCTATGGGGACGTGCGTTATCGTCCATTAAAACAAAAGTAGGACCAACTGCTGCAGCGTACAATCTCACAATGGGTTCTAGGACTTCATCTCGATACCGGACAGCCATCACAGAACCCCGTTTAAAGATGGGCAGGTCGGTGCAGTATCCTAATGAAATCCCTGCCCACACCATAATGCTTCCGCCTCGGAATGCGTGATGTTCTGTGATGTTTTGGGGCTGATTGCGTGTTCCTTGTTTACGCCATATCCTTACACGCTTGTCATCTGGCTCCAGAGCAAATCTTGACTCACCAGTTAACATGAAATTGCCCCAGTCAGACATAATCTAATTGCCATATTCCTGGCACCACTTTCATGGTGCCTCTCTTGATTGAACGGATAGAGGAACACATACTCGAGGTACCCGGGTATACAGTCCATTCATATGTAATCTTCGGCGGGCAGTAGCTGCAAATATAGCCTTGCCAATGGACGCTGTAACCAAAGATGTCACACGTGTGAAGGTCGCTCTGCGATTCCGCTTGGCTACAAAAGCAATATATCGATCTTCCGCGGGGGTTGTAACCCTTGGGCGACCGCCAACGGGCTTTCGGACAACTGTCTGTGTGGATTGGAATTGTTTGCATAAACGTGAAATTACAGCATGATAAACGCCGAAGAAAAGAGCAACATCTGTGATCGACTGTCCTGCTTCAATGCGCCCCACAGCACGCCAGCGCTCAGAATCTTCCATTCATTTTCTGGAAGTCATAGAAACACGTATGTCTTGAAAACAAATTGTACGAAAGTTTTAAACACCTTCTATAAGCACTTACAATCAACTTTAACCCTTAAGGTGGCTGAGTCCTTTCTCGGACACCGCTTACTCTGCCCGGCGCGTCTCTAAGTGTGGGAGGAAACATATCATCACCAACAAAAGCCATAATAACAATTATATTTATTCAGGACTGACAAACACTTAAATAATCACAAGTTTAATTATAAGTAGAAACCTAGGAGTGATTCCCTAATACGTCGATTAAACCGAACACTCAATTCTAATACTCAAATCTAAGTAATCTCGGCTACCGGAAATAGACAAGGAGGCGAACACTTGCTAACCGCAGGTTGGTACTGAATCTGTTATCTTCGATTGTCAATCGAACCATTTACTCTTATAATTCATCTCTATCAAAAGTGCGCTAAGTTTGGGAAGTAATTCTCCGGCGATACTTACATGCAGCTTGGCAACTCCTTCTCCCCCTACAATTACCAAAATCTATATATATAGACTTTATATAGTCGAACTAATTAACATATAACTATCTCGTGTTTCTCCTGAAAAGTCTGTGAAATGGTATAAATGCTGGCCTCAAAGTTTCCCAAGAGGATTAGTATTGGAATCTCGCGAATAGTCCCATCAATGCCCCCTCCAAGAAAAAAACGGGATTTATAAAAGGGTCTTAATGGCCCGATATAAATTACGTTGAAAAATTTAAGTCTTAAACACCTAGACATCTTAAACTTTTGTTTAGCATTAACTTTTATATAACAATACGCTAAAAAACACTTAAAACTAATAGCTCAAATTTTAATCACTCCCATTTTTACCACTTTAACATTCATTATTTAAGGTGTACCCCATTTAGGCGATGTCCGAGGAAAAACCTCCCACTGGAGGGAAAACCCCGCCGTACACAACCCGTAAACTTGAATATTTTAAACATATCTTGTGTTAACATATCTTTATCTTCAACACAAAATCTTCAAAACATTACGGTCAGCCACCCTGAAATGAGAACTGGATCAGTGGACGCACAAAAAAATTTTTTTGAACACTATATACATACACAACAACATTGAATTCACACATATTTAAACCGTCAAATACTTTACAAATTTCATCTGGTTTCAGAAAAAGTCCCATTCCAATCGCGTAGCGCTGTTAGTATTATTGTTAATTTCCTCTTTACGCCGCGAGTCCCAAAAACCAGATATATACTAATGTACACTTCAATATGCCTATATATACACAATTATATACAATTTTCAAAACATTCAATATAAACAAACAATACAATGAATTCTCGCACCCTTAGCCAAGCCTTTTCACGTAGGAAAAAAATGTAAACATACATATGCTTTCCACAATTTAGAATATATTTAGATATACAAAAGTTCAATTTTCACTCAACGTACTGTGACTTTTGCACTTAGTCATCATTAACAAAACAAGACTTGCTCCTTGCAAAAATTCAACGGACTGCCTGTCAGTAAAAATATAAATGAAACAATTCAACCTGGCTAATATCTTGTTCCTCTTCGTTCTCTGATGTCTCCAATCTGCACCTCCAGCGATGTGGACCTTCAGCTTCGTAGACTCTCCTCTGGTTCCTGGCGACCTGGTCTGTACTGTCGTCGACTCCTCAGATTATATTGGGGGTCTTGTCCTTCTTGATCTCTTCTAGATCGGGTTGACCCTTTCTGGTCTGGCAATGATTCTACTGGCGATCTTGACCTGGCTTTCCCATGCACTTCTCTGCCGTCTCTGGAATTGCTGAAGGTGGACCTTTTCTGTTGCCTCCGTCTTGGTGGATGTAGCCTGTCTTCCTCTGGCTGTTGTCGATCTCTTTCTAGAACTTGTCTACCATATGGCGATCTTCTATTATTATTCTTTTCCATAACTGTTCATTTGGCGCGATGGAGGACGGGAGCCTTCGCTTGTTGACCTCTCTTTAAATGGGTTTTCTTTTACTCTTCGGCCCCTCTGGCATTGACTCCGGTTTTTTCTTTTCCACATTCTTGTGTGTTGATTCTTGCTTTTCTTCTGTTGTATCACTTTGTCGTAGTCTATCACTGTCTCTAAGATTATTAACTCCCCTTCTTGTATTATCTAAATCTGAATGTGTTGAATTCATAATTAATTACTACTTATTTAATAAATCAATCTTATTTATTGACCTTTCTTAATTGAGAGATTACACAAATACTATTCAAATTTTAAGAACAATAAAACACAGTGGAGTATGAGAAGTATTCAATAATTATTAACGACGGAATCTTAACTGAATCTACGGTGGACGACGCGTACAATCAAGCTACACATTTATATTTAATTTGAGAAAACAAACTAACCTGATACCTTTTCTTAAGGCAGGTTCTTCTAATTACTTCTTCTATATCTGGATTGCTTTAACGAGCGGCTTCAATCTCAGCTATCTCTCAGTTCTGTCCCGAACCGATTTTATGTATACTTTTCAATAGACTTTTCTCCCGACGACTATATTTCCACTAGAAAAACTACTCTCTCAATTCTTCCTCTTCATTTCATTTCCCCCTTTTATATCATTTTCGAACTTGCTAAACCTGAACTTATATAAAATATCTCATTTGCATAAGTCACACTTTTGGCTCTCGGTGGAGATTGGTTGAAATAAATAAAATATTTAAAGAATGCGAGAGAAGGTTAGTGAAACGCGTAAGCACCCGTCACAACCCCCCTCCGAGAAAAAAAGCGTTACTTATTGAAGGTCTAAAGGACCTGAAAGAACTCGCTTAATTTACCTAACGTCTGAAAAACACTGAACCTGCACAAAATTTTAACTAACTCTAGAATGCCTAAAAATACTGAACTTGTAGAAAGTTTTAACTCACGAACTTTAGAATGCTTGAAAACACTGAATTTGCAGAAAATTTTAACTCTCTAAGTTAGAAACTTTAATTAAACTAGCACACAGGAATGGCTACTCAAAGAGGTACTCCACTCTAATTTATTGATCTTTTACATACATTCCCTACAGTGCATCCCATTCGGGCGAAGATCAGGGGAAAACCTTTCAAGGAAAAATCCCTGATCATGCACTTTACTTAAGTGCTAATAAATATAAAAAAATTTTACAATAATATCTTCAAACGACATCAAACTTTCATCTCATCACTATGTTCAGGGACTGCTGCCCTGAAAGGAAACCTTGTCAATTTTTTCTAAAACATGACATTAAATGCACAGAACATTTATACAACTTCCTTATTGACATAAAGTATGGCATACATTATATTATACATACACTGGTGTGCAAAAATTAAGGACGAAGTCGAAAATTTAGCATATCAGCTGAACGAAGAGGCAGAGCGGACAGAAAGACCAATCAGGAGATTAAGTGACGTGATGTACGGTAGCACATGCGCAGATATGCAGGTAGACGTAATGGAGGAGTGTCTGAGTAGTAAAGCATGTTGTCGGTGTAAGATTAGTATTTCTGGCAAAGAGATTGCACACCGTATAGCAGTTAAAATCACACCGAGTTGCTGCCTCAGCGAGAAATGACGAATAATCAATCTGTTAGACGACATCTGGATGCTTTTACCCGAGGTCGAATCATTGGGAAGTTGGAGGAAGGTCGCAGTGTGACAAGTGTGGCTGCAGAGTTCGGAATTGCTCACAGCATCGTTTCACGACTTTGGAGACAATTTCAAACTACAGGAACAGCTATCCGGGGGTTCAGTAGTGGTCGTCCACGAGGAACCACACCCGCAGATGACCGGTATATTGCCTTACAGGCCAGAAGAAACAGGCGGCAGACAGCGGGAGAAATCGCTAGACACACGACACAGGCGACTGGACGACCGATATCGCGTTTTACCGTGGCCAGAAGACTGCACGGTGGTGGTCTGTTTGCACGACGCCCTGTACGATGTGTACCTCTAACGCCTGCCCATCGGAGAAAGCGTTCTCTGTGGTGCCGGGAATACCGGAATTGGAGAGACAATGAATGGGGACGAGTACTCTTTACAGATGAGAGCAGATTCAGTCTGAGAAGCGATTCTCATCGCATACTCATCTGGAGAGAGCGGGGAAGCCGCAATCATCCCTCGAACATCATTGAAAGGGACAGGTATGGAGGTGGCGGTGTTCTCGTTTGGGGAGGCATCATGCTTGGTAGTCGTACAGACCTTCACATCTTCAACGCAGGTTCAGTCAACGGGACCCGTTATTGTAACGAGATTCTTCTTCCATATGTGCGTCTTTTTAGAGGCGCTATGGGTCCTCAGTTCCTTTTCATGGACGACAACGTACCATGTCATCGAACAGTGGCTGCCGAACAGCTCTTAGAGAGTGAGGATATTGAACGTATGGATTGGCCGGCACGATCTCCGGATCTCAATCCCATCGAGCATGTATGGATTTTCTAGGCAGACGCTTGGCAGCTCGTACCTTACCACCAGTAACGATTCCGGAGCTTCGATTGGCGCTGCAAGATGAATGGACAGCAATCCCTCAACAACTCATTGACACCCTCATTCTCAGCATGGGCAGACGCTGTGAAACCTGCCTAGCAGTCAAGGGAGATCATATCCCCTACTAAAGACCGGATATTTCTTGCTGGACACCCATCACAGGGATGTTTCGGCCTTCAGTCACATTTCGCTCCATGCTACTTTTTCAATAAAGCTTCTTTTTATCCCTCTGATTTCTCTTTTAGTAAGTGTTGCTTACATTACTCATGTCCTTACGTATTGGGGATCTTACGGTATTAAATGTGTTGATTTGGAATGCTTTTGTACAAAGTTATATTGAAAAAACCGTCTCGTCCTTAATTTTTGCACACCAGTGTATATAGTTTCATAACAAAATAACCTTTATCTGGTTTTATTTTCAAAAAATTCCCAGTCAATCGCGCCGCGCTGTTAATTTTTTTTGTTAGTATTCCTAATTACGCCGCGCCCAGAAACCAGACACTACTTATACATCTTAATAATTACACACAAAAATATATACATTTTTTACATGGAATATACAACAAACAATACAAGTAATCTCACATATAAAGCCTCGTCTTTAAATTGTAGCAAAACAATTGCAATTCAACAAATAATTTTCCACAATTTGGAAAAAAATTAAATACAAAAGCTTTTTCAACCGATATGAAAATACACACAACGCAGTAACTTTTGTACTGTAATTTTACAAAAAAAATAGGCTAGCCCACATGGAAAATACTCCGAACTGTCTGTCAGAGGAAAAATAAACAAATTAGAATTATACAACCTGGCTAGTCTTTAGATCCAATCTGCATAGGCTTTGTCTCCAACCATGGCCTCTGTACTGGATGACCTTGTCCTAGGGCTGTCCTCTCTGCGCTCCCACCTTCTGGGTCTCCTCTTCCATTGAGTCCGCTGAAGCTGATATGCTCCTGCTGAGGCGTTCTTTTTACTTGCGAGATTTTGAATTTGGCTGCTGTCCACTCGACGTCGGCTCCGAAGGTTGTAAGGGCAGTTCCGTTCTTGCTGGGGTCTGTTGTATTTGAATCTGTGGGATGGTCCTGGAATTGCTCTTTCCGATTTCCACTGTTCACTGTGGGATGGTCCTGGAATTGTTCCTTCAGAATTACTTTCTTCCACCTTTCTATACCGCTTTCTGGAGGGACGAGACGGCATTGACGAGGTCAACTTTCTCTTGTCTTGGGATACCTGGGCCTCTGGTCTCTTCTTCTTCAGTATGTTTTCCACCCAAGAGTCTGGTCTTCCTCTTTTCTCTCTCTCTCTGTCCAATGTGGTTTTCTCTTCCTGAAATTATACACATCACCCCCCGAAGAAACAGCAGACTCCGTTCGCACACGTTTTTTTCTTCTCACCTCCACTCCATCGCGTCTATTCGTAACTATATCTCTACTACCTTCTAAATTTCCTGATTTTGATCCTCTACGACAATTCCCATTACTTTCTGGTTGCATTAATCTCGGCTGCCTATTATGCGACCTGTCTGATGCTACTGCATTATGATCACTACTTCTGGCACTTTCCGATTCGGCAACACTGTCTTCTGATTCTCTTTGATGGTAAATTCTCACCTGATCCACATTAACAGTTATTCTTTTACCAAATTTTAATATTACTAAATTATTATTAGTTTTTACACTCAGAACTTTATAGGGGCCCTCAAACTTTAGCATAAATTTACCCAATATTTTCTTACTTGCCGAACTCAACGGGTGATTTTGAACTAACACTAGATCATCAACCTTCACATTAACTTCACGCCTCTTCTTATTATAATATTTAGCCCACTTCTCGTGCTGGCGCTTTGTATGTATTCTAGCCTCTTCAAAAAAATTTTCTATATTCCCACAAACTAAGTCTGATCCATCAGTTACCATTACTAATTTTTGAAACAGAGTGATTAAATTTCGACCTAAAAATAATTCCGCCGGTGTTTTACCCGTTGTCTCATGTACTGCTGTCCTTAGAGCGTAGCTAAACTCTTGCAGAAATTGGTCCCAGTTAGTGTGATTATCCGCGAAAAAACTCGAAATCATTTTTAAAAGAGTACGATTAACTCTTTCCGTTTGATTAGCTTGTGGACGATATACCACAGTTTTAACGTGTTTTATGTTCAATCTGCGACATACTTGCTCAAAAACTTCGGATATTATTTGGGGGCCATTATCAGTAATTAACTTATCTGGAGCTCCATAACGCGAAATATAATTCTCAAAAAATGCATTGGCAATTGCTTTAGCCGAAGCTTTCCTTAAGGGAACTATTTCAACCCATTTTGAAAAATTATCCGTTATTACTAAAATAAATTTATAGCGTTTCGGACTAGTTGCAGGGTATGGGCCTAATAAATCTAAAGATACGATTTCATTCGGAAAATTAGTTACTATCGGAATTAATTGACCAGCTGGTAATCCGTTCTTATAATTGAATTTTTGGCATTGGTAGCAGGTTACTACATATTTATAAATGTATTTCCTCATGTACAGGAAATAACACGCGTCTTTTAATTTTAAGTAGGTTTTCTTTTTGCCTAGATGGCCTGCCATCGGCGAGTCATGGAATTCTCGCATAACATCTTTACGTAATGTTTTGGGTATAAATACTCTTAAATCACCTAGTGTGGTTGTATATTTTGCATAATATAACAATCCGTTAATTAGTTTAAAGTCGCGGGACCAATTTCTACAGATTGACTCATTAATGGAACTATCGGCAGGATTTTCTAAAAACCGCAAAATATGACCTAACTCCGGATCATTTCTCTTTTCCTCTCTCAACTGTTCTCTAGACGATAATACTAACGATCTAATCACCGCACAAGACACCTTTGGTTCTTCATTACTTTCAAACGGGTTTCTAGACAACATATCAGCCACTACATTTAACTTAGTCTTTAATAAATCTATCCGTACCGGTTCGTCCGAAATTGCTAATTTCTCAATCTGTGAGTCCGGAATGATTAACGATTTTGTAACAAAATCAAAACTGATCTTTGCATGTGACATAAAATCAATACCTATGATGCATGGATATTGCATCTCAGCAATCACATGAAATTTCCACAACTTCGAAAATTCCCTTATTTTAATTCTTAACTCAACTGTGCCTAAATTTCTGCATTGTGACCCTTGAGCTGTAACTACTTCAGCTAACGATTTCTTAATAGGACAAAAAGAAAAATATGATCGGTATGTTTTTTCTGAAATAAATGACTTCTCCTCACCTGTATCCCAGAGAGCTTTTATAAAAGTATCATGCAAAAGAATTGGCACATACGGAAGATCAACTGGTGATAATCGTAATGAATTAAGTTTAATTCTATTAGGAGGATTTGACTCAACTAGCGACAGTTTACCTCCCGCAACACGATCGCTTAGAAGTTTAAATTGGCATTTCTTTGCCTTTCGCTGTTGCAATCAACACGCCTCCAATTCTGCTTTGTTGAATCATCACTAAGACCCTTCCTAACCACCATCCTACGGTTCTTATACCGGTTTGTTCGCTGATTTGGTTGGTTGTAGCGATTTCCTCCCTCGAATCCTTGATGTTGATAATTATGACGAAAAAAATTATTCACACCCTGCTTAGTCCTCTTTCATCATTTTGTCTATTTCCGGCCCCTGTATCTCTCCAATTTCCATTATTCCTTCTTTCATCAGGATTCCTACTCATATCCCAACCTCGTCTAGCAAAATTATTACTCGAACCCTGGTTTTCCCTGCAGCTATGACGTTCCTCATATCGGTCTACCAACTCTACCAACTGAACTTTCGTTGTGAGGTTTCGAACTTCTAAATAATCCATAATTTGGGGTTCTAGTCGGATTACTATGTGATCGACCAATTTTATCTCATCATAATTCAAATTTTAAGCCTTATGGATTTTTAATAGCTGTAAAATAAAGTCTGACGGGGCCTGACCTCTCTGTTGCTTCGATGAAAAAAACTGAGCCTCTAACTCTGATTTATTCCGTACTACAGGAAAACTATCCGACAACTTCTTTTTAAGTGTTGCAAACGCAGTTGCTTCTTCATTTACACACTCGAACCCGATGACCTCAAACCAGTCTAACGCTCTCCCAATCAAATGACCCTTTAAATACGCACATGCTAGGTTCGCCGGTATTTCATAGTAGGCTATGTTATCGTCTATATTTCTAATAAACTCAGACACATTTTCTTTACCCGAAAAAAATAATTCCGGCAAAACTCTAAATCCTGCACTTGCTCTTAATTCCGGTATTTCGGTTGGGCGCCAGTGTCGTAGTCTATCACTACCTCTAAGATTATTAACTCTCCTTCTTGTATTATCTAAATCTGAATGTGTTGAATTCATAATTAATTACTACTTATTTAATAAATCAATCTTATTTATTGACCTTTCTTAATTGAGAGATTACACAAATACTACTCAAATTTTAAGAACAATAAAACACAGTGGAGTATGAAAAGTATTCAATAATTATGAACGACGGAATCTTAACTGAATCTACGGTGGACGACGCGTACAATTAAGCTACACATTTATATTTAATTTGAGAAAACAAACTAACCTGATACCTTTTCTTAAGGCAGGTTCTTCTAATTACTTCTTCTATATCTGGATTGCTTTAATGAGCGGCTTCAATCACAGCTATCTCTCAGTTCTGTCCCGAACCGATTTTATGTATACTTTTCAATAGACTTTTCTCCCGACGACTATATTTCCCCTAGAAAAACTACTCTCTCAATTCTTCCTCTTCATTTCATTTCCCCCTTTTATATCCTTTTCGAACTTGCTAAACCTGAACTTTTATAAAATATCTCATTTGCATAAGTCACACTTTTGGCTCTCGGTGGAGATTTGTTGAAATAAATAAAATATTTAAAGAATGCGAGAGAAGGTTAGTGAAACGCGTAAGCACCCGTCACAACTTCAGACATTGATTCTCTGATCGCCCTCTTACACCGCCTTTTGGTCAGCTCGTGTTCGCTCCTCTTTGTCTCTCTCTGATTACTTTTATTCCCTACATTAATATTCTGTTTCCTCTCCTGTATCTGCCTCTCCTCCGACTCATTACTCCTAAAGCCCTGTGATCTATCTAACCTATAACGACTATTCTCAAAACTACTCGACTGATACTCGGATGCTCTACTAAGTGAACAATCTACCCCCCTCCCCCCTACATCTTCGTCACTTTTTCTCTGATGGTAAATTCGCACTTGGTCTATATTGACTGTAGTTCTTCTACCTGCCTTCCAAATTACAACATTATTTTTTAACACTCACGACTCTATATGGACCTTCAAACTTTGGACAGAATTTTGCTACCACCTTTTACTGGCAGAATTTATAGCATGAGTTTCGACCAACACTAATGTTAATTTCACGTCTCCTTTTATTGTAATACTTCGCCTACTTTTCCTGTTTTTTCTTCGTATTTTGCCTAGCTTCCTCAAACACCTTTTCAATATTCCCAACCATGAATTCTGTACCATCCGTCACCATTACAAGTTTTTGAAACGGGGTAATAAGTTTTCTGTCCAAAAATAATTCTGCTGGGGTCTTTCTAGTGGTTTCGTGAACTGCCGTTCGTAATGCATGCGCGAATTCACTTAGAAACTTGTCACAGGTTTCGTGATTACAATTTACAAAAGAAGCAATCATTTGTAATAAATCGCGATTAACTCGTTCCGTTCTATTTGATTGAGGTCGGTACACAACTGTTTTAATATGCTTTATATCTAATCTAGTACTTAAATGCTCAAAAACTTCGGATATAAATTGGGGACCATTGTCGCTAATTAGTTTTATTGGAGCCCCATATCGCGAAATATAATTTTCGAACAGGGTATTGTCGATTTTTTTTTTTTTTTGCGGACGCCTTTCTGGGGGGTATTATTTTCAACCAATTCGTAAAATGATCCGTTATGACTAAAATATACCTATATCTTTCAGGTTTCGATGCTGGGTAGGGCCCTAACAAATCTAATGAAACTATTTCATTTGGATAATTAGTTACAATCAGTATTAAATGACCAGCCGGTAACGCGTTCTTATAGTTAAATTTCTGGCACGTATCACATGTCAAAACATAATCACGTATCGTCCTTCGCATATAAGGAAAATAACAAGCATCCTTCACGCGTAAATATGTTTTACTAATCCCGAGGTGTCCAGCCATAGACTTATCATAAAATTCGTGCATTATCGCACCTCGCATTGACTTTGGAATATATACTCTCATTTCTCCGAGAGAGGATGCGTACTTCGCAGAAAATAACAAGCCATTGATTATTTTTAAATCCTGAGACCATTTTCCGCAGACTCCCACATTTACCATACTGTCATCGGGGTTTTGTAAATAACGATAAATGTGACCAAGCTCAGGGTCCTGCCTTTGTTCGGCAACCAATTGTTCCCTTGACGAAAGTGCCAAATCTCTAATTACACACAAATGGAACTGGACAAGTTCAAATGGGAGACGTTGGACCATCCACCCTACAGTCCGGACATGTCGCCCTGCGATTTCCATGTGATTGGTCCACTGAAGAAACACCTGAAAGGGAAGCGCTTCAACTCGGACGACGAACTCAAGGATACTGTGAAGGACTGGGTCTCGTCACAGCCACAGGAATTCTGGGAACAAGGAATCCTGTGGCTTGTTCATCAGTGGGATCGTTGTGCTCAGGCCTATGGTGTATATTTTGAATAAAGTCTACATTTGTACCCACCGTGTCGTTTCGTACCTTTTCATTTGATCACCCCTTGTATTAAAATCCCACTTATTCTTGAATTCTCTTATTCGTATCTCTAATTCTACCGTCCCTACATTGTTGCAACAGGTACCCTGAGCCGTTATAACTTTTACATTTGATTTTTTAACTGGCTTATAAGAAAAATATGTCCAATACGTTTCTTCAGAGATGAATGACCTCTCGGCCCCAGTATCCCATAATGCCTTAGTGAAGATATCATTCACTAAAATGGACACGTACGGAAGTTCTACAGGGGACATCCGTAAAGCAGAAACCCTTATAGGAGGTTTCTCATCAACATGCAATCGATCTTGATTTTGAACGCTTGAAAAGTTTAAGTTTTTATGACTACCCCTATTCCGATGATTATTTGACCCCCGTTCAAAATTATCACTCGGACCCCTATTTCTAGACGGATTTCGTCCACCACGATTCTCAAATCCGCGATCATTCCTATCAATACGGTTCCTGTTCTGGAACCCTTGATTATCATGGTTCCTCTGGGGTCTCGTCCCATATGAAGTTTTATAACCTTGTCTCCTATCATTTTGACGTTCGACTACCCCAGTATCTCTCCAATTTCTACTTGTACGACCTTCGGTAGACCTCCTACTCACATCCCAAACTCGTCTTTCACTATTATTATTACTCGAACCGTGATTGTCTCTCCTCGAATATCTATCCTCGTACTTTGTTACCATCTGAAGTAACTGCAATTGAGTAGTTGGATTTCTAATCTCTATGTATTCCATCAATTGTGGTTCCAAACGGGCAATAATGTGTTCGATTAACTTGGTTTCCGACATATTTAGTCCCAAACTTTTGTGTATTTTGAGCAGGTCATAGATGAAATCAGAAGGAGCCCGACTGATACGACGAATAGTCTTATTCCTAACCACCGGGAAATTTTCTGTCAAAGCTTCTTTTAATTGCGCGAAATCCGTAGCATTCCCTTTCACTATCGAAGACCCGAAAACCTCATACCAGTCCAACACACGTCCTCTGGGACGCCCTTTGAGATAAGAACATGCCAAATTGTTAGGTACCTCGTAAAACTTAACATTACTGTCTATATATTCCAAAAATTCCGCTACGTTCTCAACTCCGGAAAAACAAATATCAGGCAAGAGCCTAAAATTGGGTCCGACTCCCATCTCGGGGTTAAGGGAGATATGTCCTGAGGACAAATCAGTTGGGTGCCAATGTGGTGGCTGTGTCCTTTCTCGGACCCCGCTCACTCCGCCCGGGGCGTCTCTAAGTGTGGGAGGAAACATATCATCACCAACAAAAGCCATAATAACAGTTATATTTATTCAGGACTGACAAACACTTAAACAATCACAAGTTTAATTATAAGTAGAAACCTAGGAGTGATTCCCTAATACGTTGATTAATCCGAACACTCAATTCTAATACTCAAATCTAAGTAATCTCGGCTACCGGAAATAGACAAGGAGGCGAACACTTGCTAACCGCAGGTCGGTACTGAATCTGTTATCTTCGATTGTCAATCGAACCATTTACTCTTATAATTTATCTCTGTCAAAAGCGCGCTAATTTCGTGAAGTAATTCTCCGGCGATACTTACATGGAGCTTGACAACTTCTTCTCTCCCCCTACAATTACCAAAATCTAGACTTTATATAGTCGATCTAATTAACATATAACTATCTCGTGTTTTTCCTGAAAAGGCTGTGAAATAGTATAAATGCTGGCCCCAAAGTTTCCCAAGAGGATTAGTATTGAAATCTCGCGAATAGCCCCGTCACACCCTTCATAAATCTGGCTTCTTATAAGACTGCCCTTTTTGCATATTTCTTGAAATGAAAGCACGATTGGCTGTTACCTAACATATTTTCATAATTCCATCTACTTCTGCAGCGAATGGCATCATCTTCAATTCTGATTGGCTTCCGGAAATTAGCATTTTCCTCTCCGTGCTTAACTTTTTGAAGTGAGTGTACATATATTTTTTTGTACGTTTTAATTTTTTTTATTCATGTTAAAGGAATAGTTATACTGAATAAAATATAGTACTGAATAAAATATTGTATTGTTATAAACTTCTACAGACTTTTCAAAACGTGATTCATTTAAGGTCACAAATCTGATGCAAAATAAATGTACTAGTTAAAATAGCGTAATAACAACTTTTATATCTGATATTTATTATTTATATCTAAATCTATAAATATAAGTATAAATAAGAATGCTATCATTCAAATAAAAGGAGAGAGAGAGAGAGAAAAATCTAAATTCTTTTTTAATATTATAAAATACGAACTTCTCAATTTCATTCTTTAAAAACAGTGGTTTTTAATGTTGAGCCTCATTCTGAAAAATATGTAGTATTTGATAGAAAATATATGTAGTATTTGATAGAAATACTTAGTTTTCAAGGCGATAAAATAAGTTATTTTTAAGCTGCCATATCTTTTTAATTTATACAATCTTTTGTCTTAAAATAAATAAAAATCGACGTAGAAAACATATAGCATTTGTGTTGTCTAATAAATTTAAGAGTTTTCCTTTGAAAGAACATGTTTATTATCAATATTCCATATTGTAGGGAATGGAAAATTACAAAAAGATTGTGTCTTTGTAATTCTATAAAAGAAGCAGATTCAATGCGCTTGGATACATTCAAACTACCAAAGTTATCTCAAATTTATTCTCAAAATATTTTTAAGTGAACAGCTGCAACTGTTTGAGATACTTCAGAAGCGAAAAAAAAAGCCGTACTTGATAACATGGCATCACCGCTTATGTAACAAATTTTACTTCGAAGTACTCACTTTATTCTTCCAAACTAGGCGTAGTAGTAGCATAAATAACCAATTTTGTGTTGCTTTTTTTTGTTTATCCTTTAAGAATTATCCAGCTTGTTGAAATTTTCATCTCCCGTCGAGGTTCTTCAACTGTGAGCAAAATATCGAGTCATTGGAATGACTGCTTATATTAGGGAAGAATGAATGATTATTTAAATCTTCTTATCTCAAAATGTTGCGTTTTTTAAATTAATCACACACACGTACATCAAGGATTTTATATCTTCATATTATCAGCAAAATAAATAATTTCAATCTGTTCTCAAATAACCTATATTTGGCATAAAAAGAAAGAAATGTATTTTATGACTGACATTACATTTCCATTTTGGATATGAAAACATTGAATGTTCCTTTTCGGATTTACTTCGTTTCATTTACTGAGTTCTTATTCTTTTACTTACATACCTAATTTACGTAGGCATGCTTTCCTAGTTATAATTTCCTTGGTATTTGAATGGAAATTTGGTAAAACTACTCCAAAACTATCCTAGAATGAGAAATTTACCTTAATTAGCAAGAGAAACATTCGACAGATTTGAAACATAAATTCTCTTTTTATGCATTCTTATAATGAATTTCCAAGCTAGCTAGAAATAATACACTGGTTCACAAAAATTAAAGACGAGACATTATTTCTTTACAGAGACTTAAATGGACTCATCATATCTGGCTAGAATGAATGAAGATGGTTGCTGCAAGAAATTTCTTTGCAGCAAAGCCCATGGGAAATTGATCTTGGGGCAGACTCCGCTAAGATGGATTGATTGTATCGAAGTATCTTATAAACTGGAAAACAGTTGCCAAAAGTAGAGGTACTTGGAGGAGATCAGGGTCCACGCAGGGCTGTTGAAGAGAAGCCATTGAAGAAGAAATATAATGTAAAAGTGTTCCTAATTAACACAAATAATACCATAAAAGTTTTAAGGCATTAGAAACGTAGGAAAAGTAAATAGAACTTACCCCCAAAAAACCAAATGATAAAGAGCAACTGTACTGAAATACCAGTTTGAGCACAATTGGGCAGAAAATTTCAAAATCCTTCAGGTGGTTTCAAGAAAAGGCAGCTTTTTTAGAAGAGAATATCATCACTTCTCTTCTTTGCTTAGAACGTTCGATTTAGGGTTTGCAGCCCCGGGATCCCGTTATTTCTTCAAATCCCGGCATTTCATTTTTATATCTAAATTATATTTTAAAATTTTTTTTCTCATCCAAACGTTTTAAGAATTTAATTTTTAAAAAATTTATATAGAGCTTCCACTTCTAAAACGAGACATTGCGCAATAGTCATTGCTCTTTCTCAGTAATAAAAAAAATGTTGACTCATTGTCTGATGTTTATAATAATTTTGATTCTTCTTTTCTGAATCATCTATCACCAATCATTTTTCTGAATTATCATGTTAAGGGAATATAAAAGATGTGTGTTTTTAGATTTTTCTCTTTCTTTTTTTATACATCAAGAGATAACTTTAGTAATATTATTTTGTTATTATTAGTATATATACTCTCATAAGCTGTTTAAGCTGTTATTGCTGTTTGAAGTATCGAAGATGCATTTCTTCAAAATTCTTTCTGAATATTTAAAGTTTGTGAATTAACTCAGTTATAGCGAGTTATTTCAATGTGTGTTTTCTTCTTTTTTAATCTACAGAGAGACAAATTTAGTAATATTATTTTGTTATCATTATAAATGTATTTTCAAATTAAGATTCATATATTAATATTTAAATGCTGTTAAAAACATTTCAAAAAGACATTTTTTGAGGAAGCTAAAAGACATTGGACTGAGAAACATACAATGTATTTATTATTATTTTTATTATTGAAGTATGTTTTTTTTAGTATTTTTATTAGAGTTAATATCAGTGTTCATTATGATTAATTTCTAGGTTATATGTTAATAAGATTGTTTTTGAAAAAAGGAAAGCATTTTTTCTGTATAAGTTGTATAAGTAAAAAAAAATTTTACATTCAAATTTATGTAAATCCAATTCTATCTTTTGTACGTGCTGTGTACAGGTATATGTGAGTTTGTCGGGGGAAAAAAGTTCAGTTCAGACTTCTAATTTTAATTTTGTAAAATCTACTTTCTTAGAATGTCTTACCATACAGTTTTTAATTCTAACTATATTTAACATTAAAAAGAATACAGTGTGTTTCAATGAAAATAAAATAGGGGCTTTTTATTCTGTTTTAAATTTACAATAAGATTTTGGAAAATCTCAAACATATCGATTTTTATTTCAAATGGATCAATTTTTAATGAATTCAAATTGTACTATTTTTTTGAATTTATTATGTACTATTTTCATTTGTTTTTTATGATGAATTAATGTTTGCTTTGATTTGTTTCAGAAAATAATAATATTAAACAAATTTTTTAATTACAATATTTTCAGTTTCATTATGTAATTTCAACTATGCTAATGTGTAACTATTTTTCATAAATAGTCCCGTCCTGATCCCAGGACCAATCCAGGGATTGAAAATATCGCACGGGATTGCAAATCGCTGGATTAGATCCGAGGACCTTACTGACTAATCGATGCATTAATTATCTTCTCTCTCCAACAGCTCTACAGCAGTAACTTTATGATTAGGTGTGTTCCATTGTATTTACATTTTTATCATTTGAACGAAATAAAGTTATAAAACTCTAGGGATCATATAAATGAAACTTCTTAAAAGCTCTAAAATAGGGCAACTCATACTTAAACACACCTTTTGATGAGTATCTAAAAATGGAATTTTTCTTCTAAAACAAAAATGAGTTCATCCATTTTTTTTACTCCCCCCCCCCCCATATTAGTAAAATGTCGGCCATGGGAAAACTTTCAGAATGTTATTTTAAAGTTTTAACAGAGTAATTCCCTAAATTTTTGAAGAATAACACATTAAATACCATTTTTAGTGGTTATAAGGGTGCTCGATACCCTTTAAACAATTTTTTTTTACGTATTTAAAAATTATTTTTTATCATTTCATATAATGCTTATATTGAAGAAAATGATACGAGAGGAAATTTTGCTCATATTATTCACACAGTTTTAAAAATTAAATTTTTTGCAGAAAATTTAGAAAATTTTAAAATACTACTCCTTTTTTTGTAGTTAATTTTTTGACCTGGAATTTTTTTGTAATATTCTTAAGGATGTTTTAAACAACTTTAGGAATCAATTTTACAATAACTTAATTAGCTTTGTAGAAAAAAAGTTGTTGATATGAATGCTGATTTTCAACGAAAAAGCCAAAATATCCTACATTTTAATTTTTTATAAAAGTATTCGGTTTACAGCAAAATGGGTCCCTAATTTTGTTACATGTGTTATATATAACACACAGAGAAAAACTAGAAGTGATTGGTAAATAATTGGGGAAGGGTAGCATCTTGAATGCACTACTGTATCAAAAACACAAACTGAGAAAAACCATTTAAAGTTTATAATTCTGAAAAAATAATTAAAAAATAAATAAACTTAAAATGCCACTTCCGGAAATTAGCTATATATTTTTCCTTAAAATAATTGCATTTTCATGTTATTTGAGTCTATATTTTTTTATAAATTATCAATTTTAGAGAGTATTTAAGAGAAAAGAAGAAAATTCAAGGAAAATGTTTAAATTTTTTTTTTCTGTCATGACTGAAATTTTAATTTATTTTTTTTTTACATGATATTGAAATATTATATTTGTATCAAAAAATATGAGGAATAAGAACTGAAATTATGAAATTATTTCTATAAAATGCCTTAATTCAAAACTTTTACATGCACACATTTCACAAAGAAAAGAAAATACATTATTGTAGTGCCTCAGAAATATCCTGCTTTAAATGTAACACCTCCTTTTTTTTATAGTTATTATTACTCTTTTTAAAATTTTTTTTTTTTTTATCAAAAACTTTTTTAGCTATTTTGTCTAAAAAGGAAGCGTGATCGAATTGTCTAATTTGTTTGTTTAAACTCTCCATTGAAATTTAATTCCAACTTCTAATTTTCCGACATACACAAATGATTTATCAATCGAAAGGTAATGCAAAGAATATGACTAAATAAAAATTTAAAAAAAACGATACTCTGGTCATTTCGGGGGTACCGAGTCTTCTTAACGGGTTAAATGGCAAACATGCTGGTCAAATGACTTGTCACCTCATCTAATATTTGATTATTCCGCCTTTTGCTTTGTATAGAGCATTAACTCGTTGTGGTACTGATGTAATAAGTTTCTTAAATGTATCTACAGTGATTTAAGACCATGCTTTGTGAAGCAATATTTCTTAATTCTTTGACATTTTTGGAAGGTTAGTCAACTCTGTTACATGCCTTTCTAGTTTATCCCACAGTTTTTTGGTTATACTAATATTTTCCATTAATGATTTAACAACATTTTCTAGAGGAGATAAATACTCATTTCCAGTTGTGCAACCATTTATAATGATAAAGGGACAAATCCCATTCAAACCGAATACTTCTAAGATTATTAATCATTTACCTCCAGCCTGCATGATTAGTTGTATCCAATCTGGATGAAGAGCTTCATCTTGTTCTCGCCGAATTCTTCGTCTGACATTATTTGTAAAAAAGTCTAAGATAGCTCTCATTGGTCCATACAAATTTTTCCACATTCCAACTTCTCAGATTTTGTATTCTTTAGCCCAAGTATATCGGTTGCTTCGATTTCAAGCTGGCAAATAGGGTTTTCATGTTGGTCATCGCCTTTTAATCCCAAGAAATTTATTTCTTCTTCGTACTGTTCTGTTAGAGAGAGAGATTTTGTGTGTTTCTCTCTGAGTTTAAATTCAACTTCTTTCTAATTAGTAGAGTTGCCAGTCGTCTGCTTTAAGTATTTTCCTTCCAAATCCGCTTCAATTGAAAAACAAAATGACGGGGATGGAAGATGACGTGTTTTTTATGCTTTTTAAAAACATTGCAAGATGATTTAATCTGAGCTTCTGTCGAAATGTACTATGAACCATCAGGTGTGTGAAGAGGCCAGGCAAGCTTTGGGTGAGTTAATATCCTCTATGTATAAAATTTTTTAAAGGATTAAGGCTGCTAATTTTTGGAAGCTAGTAAACAAAGTTTGAATAAAGCCATTTCAAGCCAAGTTAAGTCAGTGTCGTGGCGCCATCTGATGCTACGAAAGATAAGGAAAAGTCCTTCGATTACTGTCAAGTTGTAGACTCGGTTAATTGCACTTCTGATGATGTTAGGAAAATAAGCCCAGCGAAGTCTAAATTAGGTGTATATGACTTGAAAAATATCAGAAGAAACAACAAACTATTAGTTAAATGTTTTTCTGAAAACGATCGGAGCCGACTTCTGACAGAACTTCAAGGAAAATCACCGGAATTAAAGGCTTCTCTGGCCTAAAAGAAGAAATCCAGCCATAATTGTAAAAATGAAATAAATAATGAAGATCTTCTAAAAGTGATTTCTGAATAAAATCCTGAAATTGTTGAAGAGGATGAAATAATAAGGCATTGCAGAGTGTGCTTTACTTTGAAAACCTTTCAACATTCAAGGCATGTTGTAATCGAAACTCACCCCATGGTTTGTAAATCCATCCTACAACAAACAAGATTGAAAATCAATTGGAGTGCATGGGATGTAGCTGGTTTTCTTATTTTCAATAGATGTTTTAACTGCCTTGGATACAACCATCGTGTTGACGAATGCAACAAACCAACAGCCTGTTTTCACTGTTCTTGAGAACACAAAGATTGTTCAAATAGGGATGCAGTGGCTTGTATAAACTGTATCCGTTTCAATCACAAAACAAAAAATATAAAAAAGTGAGTTCCTAATCATTGACTCTTTTCTGAGTGCTGTCCTTGCCATATTTTTATGAAGAAGCATACCTAATCTAGAATTAACTATGATTAAGTCAGATAAACAAATTCTCTAAAGTGTACACTTAAACCTACACAAGCCTAAATCTGCGACACAGCAACTCATTTTAAAAATGGAAACAGATAACATTGATTGTGTACTGGTTCAAGAACCTCATAGCAACAGGAGTTCTCTTCCGGGTTATACCAGTATTTATTGACTTTTTATGATCCTAATTATGACATCATTAAGGCAGCCATTATTGTTCGTTCACGTCATCTTTCAACTTTTCTTGATTATAAAAATATTGAATACAGGGTCACTTTAGAAGTTACCGTAGGCACAACTGCGTTTACTCTTTTCTCTTATTATTTTGAACCTTCAAAAACATTTACTAGGATCTTTATAAAATCAACGAAGTTTTTAGTTGCAAAAATCTCAATTGACTGGTTTGGGGTATGGATTCCAATAGCAAATCTGAGTTATGGTTTAGTCCCTATTCCAATGCACGAGGAGATAAGTTATATGAATTTACTAGCTTTCATGGCCCGGCGTTGCACGGGCTTATACCGAGGGTATAACTTAATCCCCATGTTAATTTCCTCCTTTTAGTCTAACGCCAACACTTTTGTGGGGTTTCACGCGTACGATGTGAATGCATGTCCCGTGAGTGCGTGTCATGGCTTTGTTGCTTAACATTTTCCCTTCTCTTCGCAAATTCTCGATCCTAGTACCACTGAAGACCCGCCGTGTAGGGGAGAAATGCACATAAATTATGTCGAGAGCTCAAACGTCCTCCCGTTGGTGTGGTGTGGTAGTTATGAGAGGGGGTGCCAGCTCAGGTGTCGTCCGCGTCACTTGACCATGGTTCAAAATTACGCGGACCGTCCCCAAAAGGCCTCGTGTTGCTGAACAGTGGGACGTTAATATTCACTCAACTTCACGAATTCAGCACTTCCAATATTATTTTCCGAAATTATTTTGATTTCTTTGTTTCTTTCCTCTCCGCTTAGCCCTGCGTTGCACGGGCTTTTACCGACTGAATAACTTCACCCTCGTGGAAATTTCGTGTTTCCCTCTGGCCGATAGCACTTGTGTGTGCGGGCGTGCGATGTGAGTGATTTCTTTAACAATCTCATAAAAACTCCCTTTTTCGAAATTTGTTCTTGCGTTGGTGTGGTGTGGTAATTATTAAAGGTGGGTGAAAGCTCATGTGTCGTCCTCGTCACTTAAACATGGTTGAAAATTTCGAGGTCCGTCACCAAAAACCCTTGAATACGCAAACAGTTCGAATTTAAAAATCACCCACTCACTTTCCAATTCTTTCCTTTTCCTGAGTGAATAATTTCATCCCCATGGAAATTTCGTGTTTCCTTCAGGCCGATAGCACTTGTGTGTGTGTGTGTATGCGCGCGATGTGAGTGATTTCTCTAACTATGTCATAAAAAATCCCTTTTTCGAAATTTGTTCTTGCGTTGGTGTGGTGTGGTAATTATTAAAGATGGGTGAAAGCTCAGGTGTCGTTCTCGTCACTTGAGAATGGTTGAAAATTTCGAGGTCCGTCACCAAAAATTTTCGAATAGGCAAACAGGGTGAATTTTAAAATCACCCACTCACTTTCCAATTCTTTCGTTGCAATTTTTTATTTCCCGGAAACGAAAATGTAGTCTTTTTAAAAATAGTTGTATGCTGAAAAAAAGACAGAAAGTATAAATTTTTAAAATTACAAAATTTCACTACTATTTTAATTCTTGGAGTAGAATTGTGAGGATTTTTTTGAAATATTCGACTCGGGGGAAAAAAGTTTCATGCAATTACCTTTATAAAAGAAGAAATTATTAAATGATTGATTTAAGTATTTTGAGTGTTTTATTAAAATTTGTTCAAAAAAGTTTTTGGCTTTTTTTTAAAATCCCTGATTTTAAAAGTTTTAAATTGAAAATTTCGAAGTCCGTCGCCAAAAAACTCTGGAGTAGGTGAACAGTGCGACTTTTTAAAAATCCCTCACTCACATTTCAATAACGGAAAAAATATTGCAACAGCAAGTTTGACCTTGGCCGCTGAGCGTTAAACAGAGGGGGGGGGAATAATAATGATTCTCGCGCATGCGCAAAGCCTTTAGAATGTCTTTAAAGTTTTCATTATTTTTGAGGGCTCAATTTTTAATTGAAAATTCCAAGTTTTCACATATTGATTGGAAACAACAATAATTTTTGAAGAAAAAAGGTTACAAAAATAATGCTTATATTATTTCTCGCAAAAACTTTATTTTACGAAAATCACAAAAAAATCTTTAAAATTCGTAATTTTTAAGCGAAATCGACACACGGGAAAAAATTTCATGCAATTTTTTTTTCAATGAATAAATTATTCAATGATTGATTTAAGTATTTTGAGTGTTGAAATTATTAAATGATTGATTTAAGTATTTTGAGTGTTTTATTAAAATTTGTTCAAAAAAGTTTTTGGCTTTTTTTTAAAATCACTGATTCTAAAAGTTTTAAATTGAAAATTTCGAAGTCCGTCGCCAAAAAACTCTGGAGTAGGTGAACAGTGCGACTTTTTAAAAATCCCTCACTCACATTTCAATAACGGAATAAATATTGCAACAGCAAGTTTGACCTTGGCCGCTGAGCGTTAAACAGAGGGGGAAAAATAATAATGATTCTCGCGCATGCGCAAAGCCTTTAGAATGTCTTTAAAGTTTTCATTATTTTTGAGGGCTCAATTTTTAATTGAAAATTCCAAGTTTTCACATATTGATTGGAAACAACAATAATTTTTAAAGAAAAAAGGTTACAAAAATAATGCTTGTATGATTTCTCGCAAAAACTTTATTTTATGAAAATCACAAAAAGAAATCTTTAAAATCCGTAATTTTTAAGCGAAATCGACACACGGGAAGAGAAAAAATCATAAAATATGCAAAACAGCATTGTTTTGTAAAAAAAAAAAAAAAAAAGTTTTTTTTCTATAAAATTCTTTAAAGAAAAATAGTTTTTTCCCGGAAACGAAACTGTAGCCTTTTTAAAAATAGTTGTGTGCTGAAAAAAAGACAGGAAGTATAAATTTTTCAAATTAAAAATTTCACTACTATTTTAATTCTTGAAGTAAAATTGTGAGAATTTTTTGAAATATTCGACACGGGGAAAAAAGTTTCATGCAATTACGCATTATTTTAAAGTAAACTATAAGTTTTATGAAAGAGAACAAAAATTTCGATACTGATAAATATTTTAAATGAATCTCAGAAATGCATTGAATGCATTTTAATTTTAAAAAAATATATTAGTTTAAATCCATTATCATTAAATACTAATAAAAAAAATTCTACAGATAGCTCTTGAAACGTTTGGATGTTTGATTAAACATATATAAGTGTTAAAAATCCACTTTTGGGGGAAAACCTAGTTATATGCTAACATTCACTGAAAAAACATTCAAAAAGAAAAAAATACTCTTTGATAAAAACATTTAATTTTTTTAATTTTAATTTTATAGTTTTTCATTCCACTCTGTGTTAAAATTATTTAAACACGTATCTGCGAAAAAAAGTCTATTATAAAAAACTAACTTATTAATTATTTTCAAGTATGAAAAAAGGCGACCGGCGGGTTTCTGCGAGGCGGACATCATCCTTCGCATTGACCGCGCACGGCAGTGCTGCAGTTATAGTCTTGAGTGTAGCGGAGCTCTCAGCACTCCGCCACCAGACAGTTAACCAATGTTTGGCTAAATGTAAAATAGCGTATTTTAAATTATTTTAAAAAATCATTACCTTTATTTTAAGGGCGTAATTTTTACGTTAATGCTCTCAAACATCACCAACTATTTGCAAAAATAACGTACTTTGAAATAAAAAATGTACAGAGTACTACTTTTTAATTTATTTCTCAGAAAAACATAAGTTTACGAAAATCACAATTTTTTTTTTAATCCGTAATTTTGAAGCAATTTTTTCAATCTTCGTATATGTTACGGATAATATTACTGTACACACGGAAAAAAGGTTTTGTGAGATTATCTTCATAAATGACGAAGTTATTCAATGTGAAGTAAAAATTAAGACTACTTTTTAAAAATTCTTTAAAAAAAAAGTTTTGGGAATTTTATTTTTTAAATGAATGGATCTAAAAGAGAAAGGCTTGAAGTTAATTAGTGTAGAATATCGATTTAATAACACGAAAAGTAATTCATACCCAACGATTTAGAAATAATTTTCATAAAAACGCATCAGTTTTAACACTATTTTAAAAAATTCGAAAAAAATAGAAAATATCGTTATTTTACAAAAAAATTACACCGTGTTGTGGCGAAATAAATGATCTTTCCGATTCTGTAATTATTTTTTGTCTAATTTCGACACCGAAAATCAGATGACAATTTTAATATGGTGGAAAACGTAAGATTACCGCTCGGCCGAAACGGAAGGGAAGTTCGGCCAAGTAAGCAACCGGCAGGAGTAAAACAATTCGGCGTTTTAAGGTTTTTAATTAATACCTTTTTAACTAATTACAATATCGGAATATAAATAGGCAATACGGCTTCCCCGGAAAATTCCCGATCTTTTGGTACCTTCCGCGACTTTCTGCGTGGTGCTGTTCGTGAGAAGATAGACGCACATAGATAGATAGATAGATAGATAGATAGATAGATACATACATACATACGTTTGTTTACCTTCGAATTTTAATAGTGTAGATATTCCTGCCAAAAACTTATTTATTATCAACGAAGATTTTGGGCCTACTTTTCGTGCAACTCAGGGTACAAGCTATATTGGTGTTACAGCTGTTGGTTCGGATCTACTCCAGGATAATTCGAGTTGGTGTCTTTCTGAAAATGAGTCCTTTTCTGATCATGTGATTATAGAATTCGAGTTTTGTCTATCCACTGTCCTGCGAGATACATCAAGTGTTCCTTTTGTAATATTCAATACAAAGAAAGTAAACTGGTGTCGCTTTCGGAAATTTCGTTTTTCTCGTATAACTCATATATTTGAGACTTTAACGGTTGCACTAATATTTCTTTCCTAAATATAGTTGTTATGGAACTTGGTTTTTTTATTTATAAGGCATGCTTGTACTCAATGCCTATTAAGGAGACTGGCAAGCATAATGTCCCTTAGTAGTCTATCGAGATTGGCTGAGTGAGGAAGAGGCTTGATGTCTCTAGGTATAGATTTCAGCGTTGTAAAAATCCAATTGTTAGAGAGTTATATAGAAATAAATATCTTGAGAGAATATAGAAAAAAGATTGTAATCAAATACTTATTGATGCTAAATAGGACTCTTGAAAGAAATTTCTTTTGACCATTTATCATTGATATATGTACGTGCGTGCGTGCGTGCGGAAGAAGTTTTATACATATGGCGTTAAAATAGAATTAATTACAAAAAATTGAAATAATTGGTATTATACTACTCACAGGAAAAACAACCACTTCTTTAGATGAGACAATAAATACTGTGCTTCAGAAGTCTTTCCTTTCTGATTCAGAGGGAAATGACAACTTTCAGAAAGACTATCGTCATGCCGCGCGTATTGTGCTTACCCTTCTTTTTTATCCTTCCTTTTCTTGTGATGAAGTAATACAATTGTTTTTATGCTGAAGCTAAATAAATCACCTGGTGCAGATTCTATTTCATATGAGATTATTAAACAGTTTCATTTAGCATTCCATTCTTTTCTCCATAAACTTTTTCATGTTTGCATAGATTTATGTATTTTAGGATTTGCTGGTATCTGCGCGGTGAAAACTTTCTCTCTAATGTCAATATGTTTTTACACCTCATAAGAGTACTGGAGACGTTCTTTTACGTTTGAATGAGATTGTTAAGAGAAGTAAAAAGAAATATTTATAATCAATCTTGATTTCTCTTGATATAAAAAAATGCTTTCGGCAATGCATGTGGCCTTGTATTCTGAAACTTCTTAAGAAAGTGAAAATTCCGATAAATATTTTTTCACTTGTTGCTGACTTTCAACTGTGTTCGACTTCTGCACAATCCGTTGTTTTGAAAAGAAATAGTATATTTGGAATATCATTATCAATGATATTCCAAAAAATGATTCCTATTAACTTCCTAAAAATGATTCCTATTAACTTCCTAAAAATGATTCCTATTAACTATGCCTATTAACCAATGATTTCCTATTTAAACTTAATAATCTTGCCTGCTGTGAAATCATGGCTTTTGCTGATGACATTTTAGTTTGTTTCCAGGGTAGGGATCTTCCTGCGATTTTCTTACATACACAGGAAGCTTTGAACCTTGCTTCTGAATGGTCAAAAGGTTTTAAATTCTGTTAAAACCAGAGTCATAGCTATTGAAATACGAAACGTTTGCTATGATGCATTTCAGCTATATCTCGATGGAACTCTCTTCACAATGGTAAAACAAATGAAATATATATCTTGGGGTTCTTCTCAATGCTAAATTTTTTTTGGAATCAGCACTTAAGTTACATATCAAAGAAATGTGACAAATTGCAGCGTGGATTAAATCGGATTGCACGCAACACGTTCGCTATAAATTTCAACGTTCATTTCTCATTTATAAACAAGGAATCAAACCTTCTGTCGCGGCTTGTTTCTCAGTAATCCCTAAAGGGAAATATGTGTGAACCTTCCCTAACCGATGGGGGATTCAATCAGTCTGTAAACAACTTTGGCCGATTACGGAACCCGAAATCGATGGGTGTGCCTACCCACAAGATAGTAGTTTTTGATATATATTTAATTATTTGTGTGTTGTGTGTCGTCATAATAAATATTTAAAACGAAAAATAAGGACTGATATTTGAAAACTGAATACGCAACCAATACACGACACTATTTTTGGTGACCACAAACGTCATAAGATGATGAATTTTTGGAATATAAATTGAAAGCTGAACTTTTTTTTTTTTGGAATTGATTGAATTATCCTCTTTCCGGATCAATTTTTAGATGAACTACGACTCATAGTGAAGAGCTGAGATTCGAGGTAGGCACGTTTTTCTTTATTCCAATTTATTGATTTATGAATTATTTAAATTTGAAAATGGATCTTGAAAGGCTAAAAGAGAAAAAGAAATTTTTAAGGATTTGTTTTACAAAACATTTAACGAAAATAGAAATTACTTTAGGTAAGGAAATTTCGGCCGAATATAATAACGAGGCAAAACTTGATGAGCTTCTGAGCTTAAAGTCTCAGCTCACAGAAAAACTGAATTAATAAATTAAAGCTGATGAGCATATACAATTACAAATTAAAATAAGTGAAATGGCAGCTGACATATCATCGTGTGAAGAATATAAAGATAGGGGTATTGATTTAAAACGAAACTGAATAGACAAATAGAAATAATATCTGATAGACAGGAAATTAGGACAAGTGGTCCAAGTACACAATTAATAGGGATAATATTATTTCATTTAGAAACGAAACTAAGATGTTAAATTACCTAAGCTAAACATACACACCTTTCAAGGTGACTGTTGTAAATTTCTAGACTTTTGGAATTCCTTTGAAGTTGCGATTCATGACAATGATCCGTTAAATAAAGTTGAAAAGTTTATATATCTAAAAACATATCTTGATGAGACTGCTTTAAATGCAGTTTCGGGATTTTCGCTGACAGATCAAAATTATGATGCATTGATAAAACCATTAAAAGAAAGGTTTGGTCGAACAGATATAATTATTTCATCGCATATGCATACACTTTTATGAATTGATCCGGTTAAATCATGTTTCAATGTAACAGGTTTAAGAAAAATGTATGATTCAATAGAAACACAGATTAGATCGTTAAAATCATTGGTTGTGGCTACAGGTACATATAGTAATTTATTGTGTCCCGTCATTTTACAAAAGTTGCCCGAAGAATTAAATTTAAATTACAATCGTCAACGTAAAACAGATGAATTATTTGATATGAATGGTTTAATAGAATTCTTAAGAAAGGAAGTTGAATCTAGAGAAGCTTCGTTAATATTAGCTAACCCTAATAGTCAGTCATATTAGGGTTTTGCTGCGGAATGACAGATAATAAGCTGAAAACTTGTATAGACCTTTATTTTGTTACTCTAAATGTTGTCTCAAAAGTCTCATAAAATCTCGTGTCCGCGTCTTAAGATATTCGAGGTCAAAGGTCAAGAAAATTTGGTTTTTTGCAAATATCTCGTTTCCTATGGCTTTAATGGTATTTACATTTATTATAAATATTGTAGAGAATAAAGTTTTCTATAACTTTAATTGAATCATTTTTTTATACATCAAACCGTTTTTGAGATAGATGGCGCTGAACGCGGAGCGCTTAACTATCTACAGCATAACGCAAGGTCAACTGTTAGTCATATGACATAATACGCCCTATAAAGTCTATAAACCTTAAAAATAGATATAGTTACAAACATTTGGCATTTTTTATTTATTATTACATTACATTTATTAATAGTTTTCATTCAGCAAGTATTTATTTCTTTTATAACACTTACATGTTCGCGTAGTTCAAAAGTTGTTGACAAATATGCTTAAGGTATTTTTTTAATTATATTCTATTATTATTTATACTAATTACATTTAAAGTTCTGAAAAAAATAAAGCAAGTAATTCTTAATTATATTTTTATTTAGAAATATCGTTTTATATAATTATCACAATCAAAATTAGGATGTGTGAAGAGGTTTCACAAAAATTTTAATAATAAGATGAACATGAATGTTATTTTTCTTTCTTCCTCTTCTTCTTCATTGTCTTCCGGTCACTCGAAAATTTCCAATTCATTCTCATTATTTTCGTTGTGAAGGGTATTTGTCTCCAAATCTAGAAGGATTTCGGGATCAAAAGTACAATCTTCATCGAGATCGCTCTCGTGTCATGAAGCATAGAAGCAAGCTTGCCCATTATACTGGTCACAAGCTGAAGAACATTGCAACCCCGATTTCCTACATCCACAGCGTGAACCACGACCATTTTTGCAGTTGCAGAATATTGTATTGAGTAATTCATCTGGAGCATGCGGTAATATTGTCGTGATCGATTCCAAGAATTCATTCCGCAGAATCCAACCACATTCCTGGGGTTCTAAATCATTCCGCAACCAAATTTAAACTTGATAATATACACTGCTGATGTGTTGATGAGCCTCTTTACTTGTTGGTGGAAGATTGGATAACTGCACGGGTTTGTTGAGCTTGGTTGACTTGATGAATTGAATGTAACGAAGATTATTAATACTGTTCTCAGATTTTTGAGCATTGTATATCGCCAACAAGACTCGTACTCCATTTTCATGTAATGTTTGTACAGGAGAGTTTTCTTCTTGGACTACTTGAACTAGTTGATCTAAATACGGAACATTCTCTAATATTCTAATGAATTTTTTTCTTCTGTTTTTTAAAAAATGTAGATTTTGTGTCATAGCCACTAAATGCGTGCAGAAATAAAATGTGCTTTTTACAATGAGGATATTTATCAAAACTTTTGGAAGAGCATTTTTGAGTTTTAACATTCCATTTGACAACTTTTTAAAAAAAACACTTCTTCTTAATGGGCTTGAATACGTCCAATCAAAATGACGAGCAAATCAATATCTTCTCCTACTATGACGGCAGTCCTGCAATGTTCGAATACTTCAATAGCTGTTTCTACGATAAGAACATCTACATCATCTCTGACCTGTTTTGTCGTGATATCAACAAATTCTAATTTTCCAATCAACATGTTAATAAAATATTTTTTTACATCGATTCGACAAAAATTTCTCTTGGCGAATTGATACGATCATAGTTTCGTCGAAACAAACTTCATTCGATTTTGATAAAGTAGCTGTTCTTAGCTGTCTCATTGCTTTTTTGTTTTTGCTATAGTCCGAGTATCCATCAAATACAACTACAGTTTTAGAATCATAATGTTTTTGTAAATATTTTACGTATTTATATAAAATTATCGAAAAAGTATCGTCTTTACTCCATACGACGCGATGCAAAAGAAACCCACCATCGATAATGTACGTAACATTTTTTCATTGAAGTCGAAATCGACAGGAGTCATATTGTCATGTAATGTCACTTTCGTGGTATTTCACATAGCATAATTATCAAATAAAGCAGATGGATATGGACTTGGTTCATATTGGAGATATTCTTGAATATTACATTCAAACTGTTGGCTTTCAGTTATTGTTTGGAAGAGTAGCAATAGATCAATTGAAACTCTACAACCTTTAATTTTGACAGATTTGTTGACAATCGAAAGCGATAAAACCTTATCGGATCGTTTTAACCTTATTTCATGAAATTTTAAACCAGTTATTTTTACCAATGATTCTAATCCGATTTCATGGGCTTTGTGACAATTAATTTGATCATTCCCAACCGTTACAGAAGCTAAAGATACCAATTGTTGCGTATTTAGAAAGAGATTATGAAGTATAAACCATTCAACTAGCTCACTTACATCAGTATTATCTCTTTTTACTCTTGAATCCTTAGCATTAACGTATTGTTCGGTAGAGTTTAAAGAAATGGTATAAAACTTCTCCATCTCCTCACAAATTGTATTTGTAGCGTACATAGCAAACGCACATCTACATAAAACACTTTCTTGCATACTTCGACCGCGAGATACTCCCTCTTCTGTCTTCATAGATTTCATTAGACTCTGTTCGTTAACCATATCTGTCCATGTACCAGAATTAAATTTCTCTGTTCATTTCATGGTGGAGAAACCATTTTAAAAGTTCTTAAAAGTCTGTCCATCCATTGTATTTTAGAAATCGATCTTATCTTGAAGATATAAATGTGCAGACTTCGCATACAAAAAAAGGATCACTAGCATGAAAATATAGCAGCATTCTTCGTACAACATTAAGATGTTTTTTAAAAAGTCCCAGTCTTTCAGTGCGAATGATGTTGGGTGCTATTGACACCATTTCGAAATATTTCACCCATAATTGTGCTGTAGGATATCGAGCTTTTAATTCATTCAGTTTATTCTCAAATGGATCAATAAATAAGTTTGAGTTACCTACACCAACACTTTCATAGGAAACATTTCGGCAATTGATTTATTCAGTTAATTCATTTAATACACAATCTTCAATCTTAATGTCTTCGAAGATCATAATTGATAATGCAAGTCGTAATAATGTATGACCTCTGATACTTCTTGAAAAAGCGTGACCATTCAACATTCTATTGACTGAATTTGTAGCATATATTTTACCTAGAGCTTCTTTTGGTCCACTTCCATCCATGATATATCCTATGGATCCAAGAAAGGACATGAGTATATGAAATCCTCCTAATTTAACAACTATCTTACAAAATTCTCAGTTAACATCTGATGCAGCAACTATTTCACAAGCTTTAGAGTAGAGAGTTTGATCAAAAGTAATTAAACACGTTTTTGGCCATGTAGCTTGGCAATATTTGCAGCACAATGTAAATTAGTATAAATTGTATCAACGTTACTGGCAGATGATCAATAAAAAGAAGAAACATAACCTGAGAAAAAGAAAAAGCCTTATTATATTTAGTGAGCTGTTCCAGAAAGCCATTCCACCAGGAAACGATGAAATATTCTACGAACAGATGAGGGTTATTAAAAAAATATACTTGATTAAGGAAAACTATTAATAAATGTAATGTAATAATTAATAAAAAATGCCAAATGTTTGTTACTATATCTATTTTTAAGGTTTATAGACTTTATAGGGCGCATTATGTCATGTGACTAACAGTTGACCTTGCGTTATGCTGTAGATAATTAAGCGCTCCGCGTTCAGCGCCATCTATCTCAAAAATGGTTTGATCTATAAAAAAATGATTCAATTAAAGTCATAGAAAACTTTATTCTCTACAATATTTATAATAAATGTAAATACCATTAAAGCCATAGGAAACGAGATATTTGCAAAAAAACGATTTTCTTGACATTTGACCTTGAATATCTTAAGACGCGGACCCGAGATTTTATGAGACTTTTGAGACAACATTTAGAGTGACAAAATAAAGGTCTATACAAGTTTTCAGCTTATTATCTCTCACTCTGCAGTTGACCCTTTTTTTTTGTCTAAGATGTCTGGGCTATTTGGGTGAGGCACTTAAAAGGAAGATGAATTCTAAATACCTTCGATGCATATAAAGAAGGATACTTTTGTGGGTCATATGCGGTTATCGTACTATAAGTTACGAGTCAGTTTATGTTCTCTATTTCTGACTTCCCTCCAATCGACTGCTATTCTTCATAATATTGCTTTTAGGGAAAATCTCTCTACATCTCTAATTATGATTTCATTCTATCTCCATTCAATCTCTATTTTTTCACCCTCATCCTTCAGTGAAGAATGGCGTCAATATTATTCACCTTAGTGACAAACGCACAGATGATTTCCCTGTTATTTGCTATACTGATGGCAGTAAAATCGATGGCAGAATTGGTTTCCTTTTTGTTGTGTTCAGGAGTGGCGTTGAATCCGAAAACTTACAATTTAGATTACGTGAGGAATGCACAGCATTTGTAGCTGAACTTTTATGTTTAAACTTTACCATTAAATGAATCACTGAACAAAATAGTTTCATCTCAGACTATCTCATCTGTGCAGACTCTCTTTCCTCCTTGGGTTCTCTAAGTGTATTTTTTTCATCTAACAACATAATCGTCGAGATCCGAAAGCAGCTTAAAAGCCTAAAAGATAAAAACATCTCAATAGATTTTGCATTTTTTCACGGACACACGGGCGTCCTTGGAAATGAGTAGGCTGAGTGGCTTGCACAGGCTGCAACCAAGAGCAAAATTGACATCGCCGTTAATATTCCTAAATCATTTTACAAGAAGATTATGAAAGAAGGAAGGGTGAAGTCTTGGAACCAAGAATATCTCATTTCAA
>BMAO01025164.1:135734-158631 GCA_019973975.1 Trichonephila clavata | reverse complement strand
ACATCAGCTAGTATCTCAACCAAACAAAATTCTTATTATAAAACACAAATAAAAGTGAATTAAAAGAGTAATCTGAAGGGGGGGGGAATTAAGGAATGTATATAATTCTTATTTTTGTTCGGTTTGAAATTTCCAACAAAGTAGCTGTAACACAATAACTATCTTCACATATTCTTACATTCAATTTAATATCTAAGGTAAAAAAAATTACATTCAGACATTTATATATAATTATTAACCTTTCAATTTGCTGTATTCGGTATAAGTTGTACAATATAACATTAGTTTTCGGCTTCTATCAATAGTTTTCCAAATATATCTTTTACAAACTATGCCACTTATCTTGTAATAGTAAAATTAATACATTTTCTCATTTGAAAGTTCTAAACAAGATATTTACATACATTTTATATATACGTTGTATTACTTATCCTTAATATACATATATTAAATGTATTACTTGCAGTATTTACTCTCCATCCCTTTTATTTAAATGTTCCCATAATAATACTTAAAAATGTAAGGCAGGTTTTTGAACTTCCAAGGTGTAAATATGCAGTAGAGGAAAGCAGGATAAAGCAAAACACGTGTACACAAAAAGTGAAATATGATCAAAATTGCATACATAAAGGTATATAGATATTTTTTTATCCAAATTTAACTATAACTAGAAACAAGATTTTGGTATGAAAGAAATTCATTTTGGAAATCAAATGCTTTGCTCCTTTAACGTCATTAGGTTTGATGCACACACAATGCATGGTTCCATAAAAGATACTATTAATTAAATTACAGATACAAATAAGACAGTAACACACGAGAAATAATGACACTTTACAAAGATAGAGATTAATGCAAGATCAATATAAAATAAATTATTATAGAAGATTAACTAATGTTTTCCTGAAAAGAGAAACAAAAAATTATAATTAAGTCTGTTAACTCTATTTTTATTACTCTAAAAATTGGAAATTATAAGTGATATCACCATCAACAAAATAGTATAAATGACAGAGCAACACAGTAATTTTTTTTTACATCTAAAATGTTAATTTCTTTTAAAAGTTATTTTAATTTTTTTTCTTTAAAATCATTACATAATAATATTATTAAAAGATTAAAAAATAACTTAACAATCAATGATTGATGGATGCATTTTGTGTTTGAAGTTTTTGGTATTACACTATAGTTTTATTCAGAATTATTTTTATTTACATGCATTCTTTTGACTTAGAATAAGTGATAAGCTTTATAGAATTCAGAAGTAAGTGTGAACCAACATTAATTAAACTTTTTGAGTGATAATAACCCTACTCCTAATGTCATAGATATATGTTTACATTTTGTGTTAGGCCATATTTACATAATTCAGAAGATGCTAAACTCAGACTTATTTGATAATGATCAAGTAGTTTGAGACAAAAAAGTACTTAGAATAATTATAGAAATTTTATTTAGATTCTCTTTTGCTACAACTACACATATGTGATGTATTTGAATTATAAATCCCTCAGGGGGCTCACCTTCTTTAGGTGAGTACGGGTGTCACAATCCCGAGGTGCCCTAGTGATCTTTTCCTTTTCCCACGGGTTTACTGTCTGGTAAACACGGGCTTCACGAACCCGGGGTACCTAGTGATCCTTTTCTATTTTCGACCCTCTTACTTGTCATTCAGTTTGTTCTTTCTTTCTCTCTTCCCGTCTAGACACAGATATTAAAACAAATGTTTGGCGCAGTATAGCCGAAATCGGCTTTGCGCCAATAAACCCAAAATCACTCACTCACTCGAATTATAAATGAAGTATACTTCTTTCTAGATATAAAGAGCAATACATTAAAATACAAAATGTGTATTTTAGTTTTTCCTAAACTGAAATTTTATTATGAATAATTCAATTTGAGACTGCTTTTAGTTATACCATTTGAAATTTCAAATGATATTTAAGCTTTTCTACCACGTCAAGGTAGCAGCCACAGAGAAGTGAATACAGTTGAGCCTCTACAAATGGGTATCTTTAGGATAGGGAACAAAATTAACTTCTGAAAAAATGTAATTAAGTTTTTGTTTGTAAATCACCTGCAATATTTAGAATTAAACATGACTGAATTAACTATGACAATTATTTTAACGGGAAAGTGATTTCAAATAAGATATGAGTTTTTATTCAGTTAAGAAATCTTTAAGTTGTTACAATATCATTACTATTGAGACTTTAAATTTAATGTATATAACCAGCTCATTTTTATACAGTTATCCATTTGCAAAAGTTCAAATGTATCTTTTTTTTTAATTTTAATCAACTAGTAGAAACATTGTAAACCTGGAGTTTTTTACATACAGCAAACCTACAGTAAAAAGGAACATATATATTGCACATTACATATTTGCCATTACACATTTACTATGCGTATCCTTTCTATTGTAATATTATGCGCTAAATCAACACGATCCTCCAATGCTTTTTTAGAAATTAGTTCTACACTACAATATTACATCTTACCTGTTTATTTATACTTACCTTATGAATCAATTTTGCATGTCGGTATAAGTTTGAAACTGTAGAAAAGGTCTTACCACATTAAACACCTAACACTACCATAGTTAAACTTTTCAAGGAATATAGACTAAAAGAAAAACTGATAATGATAACACACACAAATTTATGCAAAAAAAAAGTTTTTATTTTCGATACCACAAAGAATTCCGCCAACTATCCTTTATTACTGAAAAAAGATGAAACAAAATTATTATTTTATGGATTAAATTTTCTTAATAGATTATTGCATGTTTGACACTAAACTCAATTATAGTTATTTATCGAGTTAAATATATTTTAAATTGCATTGCAATGATTTTAGATTACTGTATGTTTGACACTAAATTCAGTTCCCATTTAATCAAATATATTTTAAATTGCATTTTCGATAAGCAAAAGAGAAATCAATCTGAATTCATCCATAGCCTCAAAGAAAACACGAGGTTTTTATTTTTAAAAAGTGATTCATTATTCTTTAGTAAAAAACAATACGGAATTAGTTTTTTAAAACTATGTTGATGTTCAATAATAATCGTTAAATAATGAGGGGGAAAATACATACCGCCAGCCAAAGAAAATTTGCTTTTCTCAAACACGGTGACACTCACTACTAACATGTGAAAAACAATATTCAAAATTTTTCCCTTTTGCTACTGAGGGGAATTTTCCCTGTCCTCACGATGTCAGCGCCCCCTGGTGATTTCAGTTACTTTAACAATAGGATTTTTCCTGTCGCTATTGGCTTTAGTATTTAACTGCTGCTGGAGAGTCTGAAGAATCATTCCTTCACTTACCTCTGTGTGTGATGGGAAAGGCTGCGGATTTAAGCGACTTTGATAGAGGGCAGATTGTAATGGCTCGAAGACTCGGAATAAGTATTTCCGAAACTGCACGACTCGTGGGTTGTTCGCGATCTACAGTTGTTAGTACTTATGCAAAGTGGATGAATGACGGTGAAACCAGCAGTAGACGACATAGTGTTGGACGTCCACACGCTATCAAAGAAAAAGGTCGTCGGAGACTGTCTCGCATGGTGAAGCAAAACCGGAGCCAGACAGTGGCTCAGCTGACAGTTCAATAAAATGTAGGACCAAGTAGAATAGTACCGGAGCACACTGTTCAGCGGACACTGTTGGATATGGGGCTACGTAGCAAACGTCCCACTCGTGTGTCTTTGCTGACCAAGCCAACTGCGCCTGCGCTGGGCCCGGGAACATCGTGACTAGTCCATGGATCAGTGGGAGAGAGTTGCCTGGCCAGATGAATCACGGTTTTTCATTCATCACGTCGATGGCCGTGTCAGAATACGCCATCTTCCAGGCGAGCAGTTGTTCCATCAATATACAGTAGGTCACACACATGGAGGTGGCGGCGGTATTATGCTTTGAAAACGTTCTCTTGGGCGTCTCTGGGACCCATGGTTGTGGTAGAGCAGACCAGGAATGCTACAGGGTATCTGAACAGCATTGCGGACCATTTGCATCCTTACATGGCGTCTGTTTTTCCATCTGAAAATGGAATGTTCCAACAGGACAACGCCCCGTGTCACACGGCTAAAATTGTGTTGGAGTGGTTCCAGGAACATGATGCTGAATTCCAGTTAATGTCCTGGGCGCCTAACTCCCCGGATCTCAATCCGATAGAACACATTTGGGATGTCATGGGACGGCAGCTTAGAGTTCAAAGACCCCCAATTCGCAATATCTCGAATTTGAGTGACCGCTGCTTAAACATCTGGTACAATCTGTCTCCGGCCATCTACCAAGGACTTGTGGCATCCGTACCAAGGCGGTTGAAGCTGTGTTGCACGCCAAAGGTGGGCCAACTCGTTATTGACAGGTGGTCATAATGTTTTGGCTCTTGAGTGTATAATAATAATAATACTATTTTTTGTAGTATATTATAAATAAAATTTTTTCATAATATATATTAAAACTAATAAGGAACATCAATTAAAAAGTGCTGATAGCTTTCAATGTTCAAAAAACTGCGAGTTACTGTAATGAATTTCATCAAACAAGAAACTTTATTTTACTTTTTAATATTCCTTTTTTTTTTAAAGTTTAAAAGCGAGATGTGCAGCAATAATTAAAGGCAAATGCCTCATATTCTTTAATAAAATATCCTGATAATCACCAATAATGTAAGAAATATCTGTATTCGAAAGTAGCACACAAAATACAACAGAAGACTAAAGCAGCTGTCTAAAAGAACGATTGCGACGAAAATGGTTAAATTTTCAAAGAAATTGAATTAAAATCTTCTCAAATTAATAGGGTTTACCACGGGAAAAAAACAAAATTAACTCTAATATACGTTATCCCTATGGCAACAACATTGCCAGACGATAAAAATAGCAAGGTAACCATATTGTAATGTTATCGCTCATCTTGGCGGACATAAACAACAACTTGGCGCGTAGCGCTCCAATATCATATTAGCATTAAATATAGAGGACGTTGCTTTGATTTTCCTTCAACACTTTTTAAATCATTTTCATAGAGGCATAGAGAAATTTTTCCACTTGAAATCTGAGTTATAAAAAATTTATTTATGAATCTTTTAAATTTTCTTAGAAAGAATTTCTCGATCAGCCAAGAGCCATGGTAGCTAAGTCGTCATGATCGTGAACTTGTCATTATTTCTCTTGAATGGTCGGTTCGAATCCTGGTGCCACTATAAACACCAAATCCACAATAAATCTGTCGTAACATTAAGTCCTTTATTTGATTTGGCGTAAAAGTTTGAAGTATGGATGCCATATTCTAGGTCATCTGGTTTCTTGAATGAGGTTCAAAATTACGCCGACCGTCACTGACAATCTTCATGTTGCTTTCAAATGAGGTGAATAATCGATGAGCCGAATTCCAAAGAAGCAGCTAGACACAAGGTTTTTTCACCCTTTTTATTTGTAGTTCTCTTGAGCCCTAGTTGTGAGTATGAAGATCCCCCATACATAGTAGCGTACAGTACAGGTTTATAAATCGGGCGCTTGGGGCGGGTGCCAAAGGGGCTAGGGGCCTGGAAGGGTCTAGGTAAGCGGGACTTAACCAGATCCAAGAGCCTCTTAATTTAAAGCAAAGGAAATAAAATTTTTATGCTGAATTATCTGTATGTTTATGTATTTGTTAATGTAAAAAAATTTCATTTTAAGTTACAAATAAATCTGTAAGAGCAATAATTAATCATTAACTATTTTTTTATTTTATTTTCAAGCATGTCCTTAGCTTTAGGTACACTTTGCATAAAATCTACTACATATACATAATCTACTATAAAATTTCACGGAGTTTTTGTAAACATAACAATCCATAAAATGAACGAGATGAAATTTTAAAATATAAGTTTATAAAAATTTTAAAAAAGTCTTAAGCTTAGTGATTCAAATTTCCTTTAAACTTTATGCAGAAATTGTGCTATATCTGAAATTTCTGAATATTTATTTGAAAACGAATTCATTCACTTTGTTAAAAATTTGTTAATCGTGTATTATGCAAAATATCAGCACTACAGGTAAAGTAGATTTTGAGGAAGGTGTACCGGAATCACCAAAAAATGCGTTATGAGAAAGATATTTTCATCAATGACTTGTAAAATAATACATTTTAATACAATATAAAGTCCTGCCATTGTCAATTGGATTATTTTGCAACATTTCTCGGTTTTTAAATTGTAAGTTTAAAATTCTAGATTCTTTAGAAGTCATTTTAATTACTCTCCCTATTTCAGCAACACGTGCTATCAACGATTCATACCTTCTTCCATTTTAAGTACCAAAGTTTTATGTCTATAAGTTTTAGTATATTTGCTTCACTTTGAACATCATCATTACAGAATATTACAAAATTCCTTACACATATTTTTATTGTTATAAAAATACACAAAAAAATGTCTTCGATGAATTTAAGAAGTTAATTTGACGTCTAATTAAAATAGAGCTGTGTTTTTAAAAATTATAACAAAAACTGTTTTTGTACTTATACATATGAATATTTATTTATTTTAAAGTGAAAACAAAAGTAATGAACATATAGAGAGTTTTTCAAGGTAATTCAAATGTTAACAATAAGCAGTTAGAAAAAACGAAATGTCTGTTTTACAATATTAATTTAGAATTATTTTCAAAATCTTCTTTGTACTACATCCACTTGATTTATAATTTAAAAACTATACTGAGTATTTATAAATGCAAAACTAGGCATAATTAACATTTTAAAAAACAAATTTTTTTTTCAAAATTTTGTAAAAAATCATTTAAATTTTCGGTAATTTTTGTACAAAAAATGTACAATTTTCAATAAATTTGGACGTATAGTAAAGAAAAATTACATTCTTCGAGTAGAAAAATTAGTTTTTTACAATACATATTGAATCACAACGGATTTTGAAGAAAGTGTACCTGAATCACAGTTACATCACATTTGCTTACAATTTTAAAATTCAATTTTTTAGCGTTCTTTTGATCGAATTCTCATAAATAATGCATCAATAAAGCAGCAAAGTGGCCTCTATTTTTTAAAAGTAATATAAAAAAATGCAAAATCTAAAGCACCTTCACGTCCCAGTTATCTTAAACAACTTTTTAATTTGTAATAGTTCTGACCCTTCAAGACACGCGCGTAAATAATTAATTGTAGCTTGCCTACCTAATGGGATTTAATCGTGACTTTATCTCTTAAAATTAAAACCTCAGCGTATTTAAAGTAAAGTTACATAAGACATCCTCGTACAATGTCTTTCCACCCATCACAAGGTTCATCCACGGAAGTCATGTGAATTTTGAAACTTTCGGTTTGTGTTTCGCGTAAATACCGAAGATCTCTAGAAAATTCGCCTCGTTTCCTAACCTCGTCATGTAAAACGGGTGTATGTGCTTTTGTGTTCTTTGTTGTGCCCTTACCTAAGTGTAATAATAAATGGATTGTAATGCAAGAAAATATATAATTCTTCTACACTCACTTCTACTCTCGGCCGAATGATTAACAGTTGATTAAGAGAAACCACTCGCCACGACATTTCATACATACACACATATATACACTCATGGACAAAAAAAATTAGAGCACCAAGAAGGAGTCGTCAAAATGAAACGAAATTTTACATACGTAATGACTACTTTGATATAAGTAAATGATTAGAAAATCAAAGAAAAAGGATAATTTATTTCAGAGAAAAAGGTAAGAGAACGGGGGATTTAATACCCTGCTGAACCTCCTCTAACGCAAATGCACGATTCAATACGATCGGGCATTGAGGCATACAATTTCTGTATGATGTCTTGAGACATTTCGTTCCATATTTGCTGTAACCCTGCCTCTAGTTCGTTCAAACTCGTGGGATGCCCAACTCGCCATCCTAAATGATCCCAGTTATGCCCGATTGGAGACAAACAGGGGATCGGGTAGGCCAAGGAAGGGTAGTAACAGTGCGAAAACAATCTTGTGACATCCTTGCCTTGTGAGGCCGAGCATTGTCTTGTTGAAAAATGGCTCCTGGGAGCCGTTGCATGAGTGGCAACACATGTAGTTGCTGGATGTCATAAACATACCGCTGGGCTGTCATGGTGCCACGGATCTATACTAGGGGTGGCTGTGTATAGTAGACAATGGCACCCCATACCATCATACCAGATGTGGGAGCGGTGTGTCTGTAAGACAAAGGCAGGATTGAGGCGTTCACCACGGGGTCTCCACACACGAACATGATTGTCATCATTGCTAAGATTGAATCTGGATTTGTCGCTAAAGACGACCTGGTTCCATTTCGCTGCCGTCCAGTTTCCTCGTGCGTGGTACCACTCCAAACGGAGGCGTAGATGGGTGGGCGTCAAGGGCAGCACACTTAATGGGCGCCACGATCCCAAATGTCCTTCAGCCAGGCGCCTTCGTATAGTTCGAGAAGATATAGAGGCTCCTAGTGAAGGTGCTACCTGTGCCTGGATGGCGGTCGATGAAGCAGTTGGCTGCACGTATGCATTTCTTACGATGTGGTGGTCTTTTCTCGACAACCGGTCTGTTGAGGGCGTCCTGAGCATGGTCTTCGTGTAAATGACATCTCTCGGATCCACTGGTACCAACACCTCTCCACAACACAAACAGAGCGGCCTAATTGACGAGCTACTCGCCTAGCTGACCACCCAGCTTCCATCATGCCAATGATTCTCCCCCTCTCAAACTGCAACAGCTGCCCATATTGTCTTCGAAAACGGCGTAATGGCATGTCTACCTCAATTACTCTTTTGTAAACGATTCAGCACACTCAAACAAACTTTTGTTACCTGTTTTATACTCCGCGGGGAACGACGTTAAACGCCCTCTACCGGCTAAACGTAATACGCAATCACGCTGCATTTCTAATTACTTGCATATCTTCCCGACATGTACCTTCATGCTAAGTTTCGTTACAATCCCGCAGTTATTTCTCGGTGCGCTAATTTTTTTTGTCCATGAGTGTATATATGAAGAATATTTCCGCGAAAGATTTACATTTTGGTTTTTTCTATGATGAAGTAGTCGTGGCGAAAAAAATAATAAAGCATCTTCCTCTTCACAGACTCAAGATCCGCGTTGCAAGCCATTCAGAAGGGCAAGTGCCAAATCAGCCACAAAATTATCCAATCCATTGGCAAAATCATCACAGAAAAGAGATGCTGCATGCTAAAATGTATACCAACCCACGTAAATATCATCGGTAATGAGAAAGCTGATGGACTTGTCAAAGAATCTAGAGCTTGCCGTCGATCATCTAACCTCGCGACCCTCATCAACGCCAATGCAGTTGCCAGCCGAAGACTAACCAACAATAATTTTAAATATTCCATCCCAGCTCTAAATAGCTACCGTACAATGGCATCAATAATAACTAGACTTAGAACAAAGCGCGTAAAAGGAATAAAAATGTCAACTGACGGACAAAGAAGTTACAAAAATGTCCAACTGTCTCCACAACATATCCTCAGCTGCCTAGCAATTCAAGCCAGGCTTTTCAAGATCAGCCCAGAGGACTCAGATTTGACCTTTTCTGATAAAGCTGTTGAGGTTGCCGAAGCTATCTTTGACAGCTTCGGAGCGATCTAAAGCTTCTTTTTAAAATTTTTTTTATTAATCTGCATATCATGGACACGCCAACAGCAACAACATTAGGAGAACTGCTCCTCGTACAAGTACCAAATACAAGAGAGGGAATTATTCACACACACAAATGCCAGGTTTTTTTATAAATAGGGAAGAACAGGGAAAAAGTTATAATAAAAAATGCTCTGGCGTGTTTTGGCGAAGGGATTAATTAGTTATTTATAGAAATGACATCATTGTTTAGGGAATGTTGAAACTCGTTTGCATTTCTTGGAATCGCCAATAAATCTATCAAAAATTCAAGGTCTAAAGAATCAGTAATAAAATACCAACGTAAAGTTTTTAATGCTTTAGAAAAAGATAAAATGAGACGTGTTTGTGTTTCGAAATAGGTTATTCATTTCCGGGAGGTTCGTTTTATTCAAAATTACCTTATTTTTCCTGGGAAAAATAATTTCTCTGATCCAATTTATTTTTTCATGTTCGTTATTAATCTTTTTACTCATTTTATATTTTTTAGCCTTTAAAAAAGCTGTTTTTCTGATTTTTATTCAGTCAAAATAATTTCTTTCACTTTTCGTCGATGGAGCTCACTTGCTGCACCGCCATTGGCCAGGCTTCACTCCGCCCACCCTCTGATCTGAATCTGCTCTCATTTTCGGTGCTTGCACTGATTTTAAAGTTATTTTTCAAGCACAAAAAGAATTTTTAAATTCTTATTTTTATTATTCTATCAAAAGTTTATTTGAATTATTTAGTATTAATAAAAAACAAAGGGCAAGAGTCATAACGTTACAGTCACTCAAAATCTTAACAATGAGAGGTTAAACCTTGAAACAGCTAGGCACTCTGGTCATCCACCCAACGAACTATTTTTTTAAATAGGGTATTCGGATTTATGAATCAGATGTTATAAATGAGAGAGAGAGAAGAAGATTCGAATTTAGAGTTGACATTAATTTAAACTATTTTATATAAATATATGTATTAAAGAATGAAAACTGAGAAAAGGAATAGTATTAAATTTTATTCTAAAAAGAGATTCGGCTACCCCATTGCTCACTTGAAGAGATGCTACTGCTATTGGGTACTTATGGAAACACAGTTCACTAGAACAACAACGTTCAATTAGGGCTAATAGCTTCTATTGCTCCACATACCTATAAAAAATTAACTGTAACCGTAATATTTAATAATAAATAATAACTTTCACCTCCATAATACTCATTACTCACTATGTGACCGATCTATACGCGTCCTTCAACTAATCCTCTTGAGAAATCTTTGGGCTATCAATTACAACCAACCCTTTTGGAAGAAGAAACCGTGATACGCAGATTAGGACAGTTATATATAGTAAAGGTTTTCTAACAAGAGAAGATGAATAGAGGGATAGACGGAGTTACATGGAGATTGAAATATAGAGAAGCTTATAGCTACCGATCAGATATTAGCATATATTGATAGCGCATTTCGGGCATTAAATAGTTGAAGATATTTAAGGTATCCAACTGGTTGCGATAACTTTTTTTTATAAAAAAAAAGGAGATATGTAGATTTTTTTGTGGTTTTATAACTTGTTTAGTGCATTTTTAAGAAAAATGTGCTAAATTTAAGAAGAGAAAAATAAATTATTATTACTAAAATGTGGGGGGGAAAAAGGTAAAAATTGACAAAAAATCGATTCTGTACCAAAGGTTTATGAACAAATTTTCAATTTTTTCAATCTCTAATGTGTTGCTATATTATTCAATTTTGAAATGACCTTCAGGATAAGAGATATTTTCTTTTTTACAAAAACTAGAGCACTTCGAGCTACAAGGACTATAATAATGAAATTTGGTTTGCATTTTTCTTTTGTTCAGTTGAAATCCGCTAAGAGCGGTTATTTTGGAAAACGGCTCTCAACGGGATTACGGGGATATTGATAGTAAAACTTCTTTTTTTCCCCTGTTAGATTTAGACTTGAAATTTGGCTTGCATGTTCAATTTACGGAGTAGAGATCCACCGAAAATTGGTTTTGCGGGAATCCACTTGGTTTTTGGGTTACGAAAGAGCAAACATCATTCTATGCTTCAATTTTAGAGATTTTTAGGAAACACAAATTAGATGAGTTCTGCCCCCTTTTTTTACCAACAGGCGACAGTTACAGGTATAAGTATATTTTTCAATACAATCGAATTCTTAATGCAAGACTTAGATATCAATTATTTATACATATATATAAGCAGTAAAAATTTATAAAACATCATGAAATTCCCAGCGAAACGGGCGAGTAACAGTTAGTTTTGTAATAAAACAGTGATTGATAAATCTGAAGGTTAAAACACTTCTACTATTATACAGAACTTACACAAAAGAATTTCAGTTAATTATGTTCAAAACTTTTATAGCAATCGCTGACCCCGTTACATTACTTTCAAAAAATCTCATTTCCGAGTAAAACGTGTTTTAAAGTATGACTTTTGGTTAAAGTAATAGTACAGTGGTACCTCGACATACAAGTTTAATTCGTTCCGCAACCTTGCTCGTATCTTGAATTACTCGTATCTCGAAGCAAATTTCCTCATACAAAACAATTGAACTACCATTAATCCGTTCCAACCCCCAAAATGTCACCCCAGTTATTTTTGTTACGTGGTTTTGAATAATAAAAACGTATTTATAAATGACAAATATTTATTGTACAAAAACAAAAAAAGAGAATGTAAAGAAATAAATTAGATATCCTCACTGGTCTTTGCCTTTTTCGCTACATTTTTCTCGCTTTCACCTGTAGGCCGTTTAGAAAAAAACATGTCCAAGGAGGTTTGTTTCTTCCTCCCTCCTCAGAATGTTCCGGAAATGAGTTAGGCAAGTGTCATTAAAAAGATCAGATGCACGACCTGTTGCAACTTTATCTGGGTGTTTCTTTTCTACGAACTGTGAAACTCTCTCCCACATTCCTAAGATCTCCTTTATCTCACTTGTAGAAATAACCTCCTCTTCTGACTCCTCGAAACCAATTTCTTGCATAACCTCCGTATGCTGCTGTGACTGTAACTCTTTCTTGTATTTCCTCAGACTTTTCACAAAATTTCTTCCGATCCATGGTTATAAAAATAAATGAACTACAACTGTAAATGTAAATGTAAACGCAAAACAAAACGCGAACACAACTACACATCTTATCACAGCGGAAGCACGCTGCTAACTGATTCACTGACCGTGATGGGCGCGACCACGTGGCGCGCGGTCGCGTGCTACTACCGGCCGACCTGCTAAACCGAACTCTTATCTCGAATTTCGCTCGTAACTCAAAGCAAAAAATCACTCGCTTGCCGGCTCGTATCTCGAAAAACTCGTATGTTGGGGCACTCGTATGTCGAGGTACCACTGTATCTGCTTTTACTAAAATACTTGTAGTTTTTGTTCCAGTGAACGGAAAATGATAAACTTGGTAATTTTATAAAGCTAATAAGATGGTCCATAAAATAAAATCATAAAAAAATTGTCAATTTTTTGGCAAAATTCACAGTTTTAGGATAGTCGGATACCTTAAGTGACGATTCGTCACCATAGCTAAATTGTAACTCAAATTGTAGAGTCCCATAAAAGATTGATCCCATAAAAGGAGGATCGATATAATAGAAGTCTTCTCATAATTCGCGTCTCTCGTAGTTAAATCCCCTATTGCTCTTAAGGGGAACATCTCTGTTGAAAAGTATTACGGCGAGTCATCCTTCACTTCCTCCCACACCTCTAGCCGGGGTCGAGAGTAGGTCACGTATGTTACAACTATAGAATGAAACGATCACCAATGACTGACTTTTTTACATTAGAGTATCTGCTTAAATTATGATTCCTTCTTCAAAAAATTTTTATAGACAACTTTATATACTAAATCATTCTATCCTTGAAGTCTAATTTGCAGTTCATTAGAAATTATTCAAAATATTCCCTGAAAATTTAGCCTAGTTAAAAATATTTTTATCCTTCCATCTCGATTGCTATAATTTTCTAATTTCCAGTGCGAAGAACAAATAAGTATATACGCCAGTTGTAAATATTCAAGGATCTAATGAACTATATTAAAGTTTCTACAGTGCTAGATATTTATTTTAAGGAACCAAAGGATAATTTTTGTAACTCTGTTTTTAATCGTAACTTGTATAAATCACACTACGTCGAAAGAAACGAAATGCAAAATAATTGGACTCGTTAATATTAGTTTAGAACTGTTTGTTAATCCTGATATCCTCTGATGTTATTTGTATAAATAACTGGAATTAATACAGATTGTAAAATGTTTACTATACAGATAAGCCACTATTTTTTCTTTGAATATAACTTGAAAATGTTTTGCCACTTTTCCTGCAATTCTGCATTGGGAATTCCTGATATTTTCTGCAATATTTTATATCTCGCATTGCCATCAGACCATTCGGCTACGTATGAGTTTGTAGGATCCAGTCTGCCGCTATACGCACAAAGAATCAGTGCTTGACTAAGTCGACATTCGATGCACATCTGAAAGACAAAAACAGATCAAATCATGATTTTTTACAAAAATACATATTAACTACAAATTAAACTACAAATTTCATTTCAGGTGCGTATAATTTCTATAAACTAGAAATCGTAGGAATTGAAAGTATTTTTGTTTCAAAGTATTTTTTTACTCAAACTATTAGGCAGTAAAAAATTAATTATAAAACTTTTCAATTTTCTTATTCAGAGTTTAATGATCATCTGATCTTATGGCTGGATTGCAGAATCGGACTGGTTGACATGTTTTTTCGCCAAATTGATAAATGCGCCATATGTGGTAACTTAGCCGATTTGAAGTCAGTGAAGGAGAATTTTTTTGTTCAATGGGGCTGCGCATTGGTATTTGAAGCCTTTGCAGACCTAGAACATTCCCCAGGAGCTGGTATAACTTTTTTAGCGCTGCACCATAGAGGCGATACCCATTACAGCAAGCAATTTTGGCACCCAGTTTCCTCCACAGAGGGAGGCACCTGAGCACTTGACGATGCGAACCGGTTCTAGGATTTAATTTTGCCGAGAGCATCCAAGCCAAACGGACACTCTAGGGATCTTTTAGATGCCGTATAATCATACGACATACGATTTTCTGCATCATGAAAATCCACCGACTTGGGCCGGGGTCGAACCCGCAAGCTTGGGTGCAGAAGGCCAGCGACAAACCAACCACGCCACCCAGCCGGTTAACATTTTCACGCATGTGCAGTACGTTTCTTCAATGTGAATTGCTGTCGTTGATTATAGTGACCATTTTTTGCGCCTTCTGCTCGTGGAATGTTTTCAAAGCTCGTTCTTACGGTTTGGATTCGTTTTTAAAGGTAAATTTTTTTTTCTTTATTTATATTTTTACGGATACTCATGATGACCACCAATGATGCTAGTATTGCTGCAAATGTTAATGAATGTATATTGAAGAATGAAATTCTGGAAGGGTTTACTGCTATGTTGCCTATGTTTGAAAAGAAAGCTGTTTTAGAATGGTGTGAAAAGGGTTTAAAAATGAATCATCGTATGCAAGTCCGAAATGTGCAAAAAGCATGCAATTGAGAGAAAGAATGGGTAAAATGCTTTTTTAAATTATTTCATTTCCGCCATCTTGCATTTCGCGCTCTTGAATTACGTGTTGTGGAAGGGTTGCTACTCCGAAACACAACACGCAAAAATGCGCCAAATTGGCGATTTTTTAAAATCTCGTCAGATTTGTTTTCCTATGTCCTTGTCAATTATATAGCATTGATATTGTAACCAATTTTGTGTAAAGAATACTTAAAATAGTGCAATTAATTCATATCTGGATGCATAATACATTAACAGTACTTTCTGTTGTATTTATTATAATATTCGCAAGCAACGCGCCGTTTCTTACGTAATGGCGATTCAATGGAAACTTGGTGAAATCTTGACGATAGAGCCAAGTTGGCATCATTTTTGGCAACCATGTTGGTCACTGCCTCACTGCAAGTATTTAGTTTGTAATCTTTAGCTTCTTAGGTACTTCTTTGGCACACATAGTCATTCTGGTGGCTGAAAGACTCCTCAGTGCCAAAGTGCTCTCGTCGGTGCACAGAATTCGTCTGTGGGCGTTGCAAGCGTGCCGAAGTCACAGTGCTTTTGTTTTAAGGTACTTCAGGCGTTTTAATTCAGGCGTAAGAAAACTGCCACTAATGTTTCGATAACCTCTTGTTTTAAGGTCTTCGTTTCCTAGGCTGCCTATTTTTTGACACGTTCCTCTGATTAGTAAGAGGAGTCTTCTTCCCAAAGGGATTTTGTCGAGATCTCATCCTGAATTCTTTGAAGAGATTTGGTGTTCTCACCAAGCGCATGGAAAACCAGATCTTTTACTGTTTGCAATACTGTTGGTCTCAGAAAATCTCTTATTGGTTCAATAAATGAATAACATTTAGATATCTAATAGCCTTATTATACACACGTTTGGAACAACCATTTCGGGATATTTTTCGTGCAGCTGTGAAGGGACAAAACGATACGTTCTGACGTCAGCCGCATCCTACCTTCACATTGAAAAATTACTCTTCGATTTTTCTGCTTCGGAAAACGAACATCTAATATAATTTCTTTTATTTCGCTCGCGCCTTTGTTGATAGGCGTAAACAGAAATGGAGCACAATTCTGCTTAAAACATTATACGCCATTAAAATATTATGTACCATTAAATTATTATACGCCATTTCGGTGTGTTTGACGAAACTGAAGCTGCCATCTTTGCCACCACCTCGTTTATGATGAATGGAGACGAAGAATCCCATTGGCTAGAATTTCAAGCAATTCCTTCAGCTCACAAGGATAAAGTTGTTTGAAGCCATTGCTATGGCAACTGAGTAGAAATTGCTCAAAATGAATGCTTTCAAAGAAAATTGCTCTAAATGCGTAAACGTGTGATAAGGCCTTACATGTTTAACAGCCTTAACTATGGACTCTGAGGCAGAGAAATATCTGAGGCATGTTTCTGTTCAAAGTGTTAAAATTTCTGACTGATTTACAGCAGCATGCGTGAAAGAAGGCAGTTATCTGAAGAATATTGCGCACAAGCTTCTGATGATGTTCAATTTTTCTATCAAAACTTATGGCACTATTAGGTTGTGTGAATTGGGTTACTTTTTACTAAGGGGGGGGGAGAAAATATGAATATGAACCTTGACAAAAGATAATTCTTCATCGGAAAGACGTCTGCGACTCAAATAACCAGCCATGGCATGTCCTCCTGCCTCCACAGCATCGATCTTAGTGCATTCCTCAAACATGTGAGCAATCATCAAACCAATGTCCCATACGTAGTTACCGTAATGCATATCTTCGAAATCAAGAATACCATCGATGACGTAAGTCTTCGTGGCTGACTTTGATGATTCCTCTCGTGCAAGAACGTTGTACCCATTGAAGTCCCCATGAAGGAATCCTAAAAGGAAGAAAATATTTTACAAAATTCAGTTCATAAATCAGGGTTTTTTTTTAAAATTTGTGTTTAAGGTATACGACTACCCTAAAATTGTGAATTTTGCAAAAATTAAAAAATTATTTTTATTATTTTGTTAGCTTTATAAAAATACCACGTTCATTATTTTCCGTTCACTAGAACAAAAACTACAAGTGTTTTAGTAAAAGCAGATGCCATTACTTTAAGCAAGATGTCATACTTTAAAACACGTTTTGCTCAAAATGTGTGTGTGTGTGTATGTGTGTTTTGTGTGTGTGTGTGTGAAAAATACTTAAACGGGGCCAGTGATTGCTCAAAAAGTTTTGAAAATAATTAACTGAAATTTTTGTGTATGTTCTGTATAACAGTAAAAGTGTTTTAACCTTCAAATTTATCAATCACTATTTTATTACAAAATTTACAGTCCAGTATGTGAATATAATCACTGTTTTTTTAAGCAATTTCATATCATAACAAAGATAAAGTGAGCTAGTTTTTGTAAAAATTAAAATATTTCTTATCCTGAAGGTCATTTCAAAAATGAATAACATAACACATCAGAATTGAAAAACTGAAAATCTGTTTATAAACTTTTGGTACAGAATGAGCCGCGTTTATGTTATTTTTTGTCAATTTTTCTCCATTGTTTCCCATATTAGTAAAAATTATTTCGTTTTCTATTCTTAATTTTAGCATATTTTTCTTAAAATATACTAAAGAAATCTAAAAACAACAAAAAATCTTCATATCTTTATTTTTTTAAAAAAAAGTTGCCGCAAGTTGTCGGATACCTTAAGGCTGATATTGGTTGTATAGTACTTATATTTAAGAAAATTTGAATACTTAGATACGCATGAAAAGTGAACTTTCATAAAAAAAAACAACATTCCAATTAAAGGGGTAAAAATAATATGAACTTCTAAAATTCAGCTTACTAAGGGATATTTTTCAATTGTATATTATACATTAAACCCAATAACTGAATATGGTACACCTACAAATTAATGTACCTCTCATCACGACCTACAAATTAATCTCAGCCAACTTGAATCTATATGTACTCTTTTTGATCTTCATGTAAAGAAAACTTTGCTCACAAATATATATTGTAACGTCGTGGCACAAGATTGAAAATGTACGCTAAGCTAATTATTAAAGAATGCCTAGTTCGAGTCTGTCCGGGGTCTCTTCCTCAGTCCGCAGGGTTCAGTTACGGGAATCTCTCGTGGTAGTCTATCAGGGGTCCTCTCGGAGTCTTTTCGGAGTCTACCTTCCTCCGTCAGCAGGCTTCTCTCTTGGGTATCTCTCGTAGGAGTCTCTCAGCAGTCTTTCGAGGAGTCCCCCTTTCTTTCCGAAGTCCCCTCTTTTAAACTCTAGGGGCGGGTTCACTCCACGCCCCTCATCAATCCCCATTGTCCGACCTCAGGGTTTTGCACCCGGCACCAACGGTCTTGCACGTCATCCATTCGTGCAGATATGACAAAAGTCCGGTCCCTCTCAAAGGTTCCCGGCTGACATCTGGCACTTCAAACACCTCGCCGCCGCCTGCAGAGTCGCCAGCATTCAAGACGTACAATCACTGCCCATGAATAGAAAATAATGCAGCGATGCCTGGCCCATAGTGTCCATCAGACACACCGTCGCCGACGGTCAAGCTGTCTGATACAACACAATATCACCAAAGCCACGTGGTCCCCAGCTGTGGAGCCTACAATGAATAAGAGTGTCTCCTCCATTGTGACGACGTCACAATATCGACCCAAATGTAGAGAACTTTTTCTCTATATTTGGTATTCTGACTGTCTTGTCGGGCCGCTATTTACCTACCTCTAGTCTAGAATAAGGAACATATGAGGAGGACCTTCCTTTCTAAATGTATAACTTCTTTTCTGCCCTCTACTGCAGCGTGTGGTTATGGGTTACATATCTGTACCTAATTCCACCCTTTTTCTGTTCTGTGTAAATGCTTCCGTATTTTTGCATTATTATTTTATTGATCAGAAATGAATGACCCGATTACAAAATTTAATAATTCCTAGATGAATAAACAGAAAATGATCATTAATATGTCATTGTAAAGATAAAATATTAAATTTTGAGCTTGTAACATAGTTTTTGTAAAATAGGTGGCAGCAATGTTGTAATTGTGAACAGTGGCGGATTAAGCGGGTGTCGGACCTGGCGCCCGCCCAGGGCACCCAGCACTGGTAGGGGCCCCAAGCTTGATGAGTGCAAAGGCCAGCGACAAACCAACCACACCACCTTCGAACATGAAATGAAAAGAAAACAAATATACAATGAAACCCCCGGCAGAAATTTATCGAGTTGCAAGAGAAATCCTAATGTAGAAAAACTTTAGAAAATATTTTTAACAATACCGATATCGAATGCATCAGGTGAATGATCTTTTTTACTTTTAAAAAGTGTTAAAAAAATTAATAAAATGTTTAAAAGATGTTTAGTTAATAATTAAATGTTTAAATTGATAAATGTTAAAAAGAATAAAATGTTTTGGACAATTAGATATGGTAAAAATAATAGATGATTTGCCAAAGATTGAAATCAAACTTTATAGCAAAACTGTAAGCTCTTTTTAGTTTTTTTTATATCCAGTTAAGATTTTTCTTTAGTCGATGAGTTTTATCATAGAAATACATTTTATTTTGAGAATTTAAAGTAAGCGACTCTTTTCACTATTTCAGTTTTTTGATTCTTAAGCCCATGGGCCTCAAACCTATTACCACCAGGGCCCTTCAACTACCTTTATCTGCCTCTGATTGTGAATAGAAGTGGAAATGGCGTCGCAAGGGGGAAGGCATTTTGTGCGCTCTCGTTTGCAAAAAGTCTGTCAGTAATCACGATTCAGCGTGAATTTTGGAGAAAGTACCATGGAAATATACCGACATCTAAGAGAATAAGAAGATGGTATGAACAGTTCCAGGAAATTGGATGCCTGTATAAAGGCTAAAGTTCAGGGCGCCCAGGTTCGCAACGCAAAAATTTCACATTGTATCTTTACAATGGCATCTTAATTATCCTTTTCTGTTTACTCATTTGGGAATCATTAAATTTTGCAATCATGTGATATTCATTTCTGATAACCCTGTACAATAGTTACCTTTCGGAAGTTCAGTTAAACATTTCTTTATGTTGGATTCATAGTTGTCCAGAATGTTAAATACCAGGTTGCAATGCTCTTCAGGCAGACCTTGAGTGTATTTTCTAATATCAAACACGTGATCCAGATTATACAAAATAGGTTTCTTGACCAAATCTGGGCAAAGGAGATCCTAAAATAAAATTTAAGAAATTGTAAGAACATATTGTGAAATGCAAAATTAAAGTGAAAAGACTTATTGGCGGTTTAAAATTTGTTATAAAATTCACAAACTTTTGATAATCCCCTAACCGAGTTTCTTTGTTCTTTTAATGTAAATCAATAGACTCTAGCTTACTAAAGTCGCTTTGGAAAAATGCTGGCAATAAAATGATAAAGTTAGAAGCAACTAAGCCTCTTTTTTATAACTTGAAATTCAATTAAGCTATTGTTTCAAAGGTGGCAAGATAATTTTTATAATTAAGTGATAATTTATAGTGAAGTGATTTTTACAATGAAGTGACCTTTTAAGTGAAGAAGATATCGCGATTTTTACATAGGTTATAATCGTGAGTTTAAATAGAAAATAAATGTATATGTATTAGGTTTTTTCAATCATTTTTTAGGTAGATCATTGTTTAGATTGAACGCCATCTGAGATTCGACATAACATCCAACCAGCCTGTAGTTTTCCCCACCCTTATCAGGGCTCGCATTTTGCTCTTTTCCACTGAGAACGTTTTTATGTGTAGACTGCTTCTCGGCCCCCACGCGCTAGGTTGGTATCTAAAATTGAGAAATTGCCCACGTGGGTCTTGTATTATGGGTTTTATACTTACATGTTTAAAACAAATAAATGTTTTCCTGTGCTTAAGATAATGATTTCGGATAAACTTCAACTGTGGCAAACACATCCCTTCTCAGTTCAGACTATGAACTTCGTAAAATCGTCTGTCTTCTGAAACTCTGTCTATTGGCGGTAGGCTGGAATTCTTTGATAACATATGTGTTATCCGAGATAAGGAAAAAAATTATCTACATGGATTTTCCTGTTAGAAATAACGGCGCGGATATTGTCCATTTGCATGTTCCTTCCCTTATATTTTACCCAATGTGCACCGGGGGCTGCGCACTTCAAATTATTTACATTGCTATTGAAGTGCACCTGCCCCTTGAAATTGCATAGTTTTTTGTCCACTCTTTCTTGGTATTGCAATTTCACTGTCTCGTAGTTTAGTAATGATTGAGTAAATAGTTTAAATATATAATTTTTTAAGAGAATACATTGTCTACTTCTAAATTTGAATACTTTCTAAATTCTAATAAGGAGAGTTTTTTTAAACTATAATATCGAGTGTTCGAATTAGTAAAAAGGAAATAAAATGATCAACCATACCTCAGTACCGTTGTGAAACTGAGCAAGCAGCGCACCCCATTGGAAAAACATATCGTAAGTCACTTCAATGGTATTTAGTGTTACTCCAGGTAAGAACGTTATTAAGTGTATAGCACATTTGTTGTTTTTTGCCGATTCCTCATCTGTAAAAAAAAAAAAAATTTGAACACAAATTATTAAGTAGAAAGTTAATTTCTCAATTGAGACACGAAAATACACACTATATATGTTGTTGTTCCTAAAGCCCCCTGGCATTAGTCATAGCTTTGAGCACCATGCAGGTAACAGTATGATTTGGATAGGTTCCACCCCAATTTTGAGGAGAACATCCTGGGAGTGGTCAGGGGCCTCCCACCTCTCATCTCTTTCCACCAACCTCACGAGAGGATTTGGTTATTGGATCACGGTTATTTAGAGTACCCCCATGCCGCGAAGGCACTATACATTTACAAACATCCATGCCTTCTCCGGGATTTGAACCCAGGCCCCACGGCACAGCAGTCAGCGTCTCTAACCACTATACCGGATAGGCGACTACACACTATATATATGTGTGTATGTAATAAAAGAAATAATGGATTCATTAATTATTTTACAAACCAGATAAAGCTTAAATCCTGAAATGAATAACCAAGGAAAGAAAAATAATATACGAAGAAAATTTAATTGACCAAATGGACTATTGTGTTTTCTAAAGTTCTCACTGACTTAGAGCTGTGAAGTAGGGTTAAACTCAAACTCAGTGGCGCAAACAGCCCATGAGGGCCAGGGCCTACTGTGCCCATCCCAGTACACGTGACCATTGGGCGCTGGGGTGCATGAGCGGATGTCCCGATCAGGTGGTCAGTCTGAAGCGAGACCCCCAATCTTTAAGTCCCCAAGCAAGCTTGGTACACATTTATCGACCCACCGCAGTAGGGATAAAAGGCTGAGTCGCGGCCTTGCCCCACCCAGGAATAGAACCCGGACTTGTGGTGTGGAAGCGCTACCACTCGGCCTCGATGTAGGGTTAAGCTTGCTAAAAAAGACCCTAACTTTTCCCTTCAGTCGAAACTTTTTACGCAATAGTGCAAGAAAAACTGAAGAAAAAAAACCATGATCGAAAAACACTTAAGCCTAAATTTGCATGCGTAAACAAACAGTAAACTGTTGATCAACAGATCTAATTTGAATGAATATTATATAAATGGAAATAGAAAAAGATACAAATAAACAAGAGCAAATATTAATTTAAGAGCGTATCTAAAATTTAGTAAACATAAAAGTCAGAAAATGGAAACAGGAAACTGTATAAGAAGATGTGTTATGTGTTGACAGACAGTTAAAGGGAA
>BMAO01025164.1:116904-134670 GCA_019973975.1 Trichonephila clavata | reverse complement strand
TTTGTAGCCACTACTACTGGCAACACTGTTTTGTTTCCACTACTACTGGCAGCACTGCTTTGTTTTGTTACCACTAGTACAGGCAACACTGGTTTAGTTACCACTAGTACAGGCAACACTGTTTTGTTACCACTAGTACATGCAACACTGGTTTGTTACCACTAGTACAGGCAACACTGGTTTGTTACCACTAGTACAGGCAACACTGGTTTGTTGCCACTAGTACAGGCAACACTGTTTTGTTACCACTAGTACTGGCAACACTGTTTTGTTACCACTAGTACAGGCAACACTGTTTTGTTACCACTAGTACAGGCAACACTGGTTTGTTACCACTAGTACAGGCAACACTGTTTTGTTACCACTAGTACAGGTAACACTGGTTTGTTACCACTAGTACAGGCAACACTGGTTTGTTACCACTAGTACAGGCAACACTGGTTTGTTACCACTAGTACAGGCAACACTGGTTTGTTATCACTAGTACAGGCAACACTGTTTTGTTATAACTAGTACAGGCAACACTGTTTTTGTTACCACTAGTACAGGCAACACTGTTTTGTTACCACTAGTACAGGCAACACTGTTTTGTTACCACTAGTACAGGTAACACTGGTTTGTTACCACTAGTACAGGCAACACTGGTTTGTTACCACTAGTACAGGCAACACTGGTTTGTCTTATCAGTTGCCATCGCTGAAGATAAAATATATTCCCTTTTGTGAAAAGAAGCTTTTAAATTAAAATCCTGTTTCGATTCCACATACTTATGTGAATCGTTGTTTTCAATAATAAACATAATTAAATAAACAACCAGATCTCGACTTAATGATAACAATCTCGAAGATGCTATAAGATTGAGAATATCAATTTATACGCCTGACTTTAATAAAATTAGTGGATAATATATGCAAAACCAAAAATCACATTAAATGCAACTATTTTGAATTTCTTTTTACTTTTTTAGTGATGATTGCAAAAAAATGAAGAAATATTAAGAATCGGTACACTTTATTTTTAACTGCACCCGCCGGCAATTTCCTGTTTGTCAGATGCGCCCAGACGGGGACTAAGGTTAAGATCCCCTGATGTAGATAGATCGTAGAATAAACTTTAAAATGGACTCCCCCACCCTCTCTCTTTCAAATCTGAATCTGAGTAATATATTTTCTATTTTCAAAACTTTTTCTTTTAGATAATTCAAAAGAAGCAGGAATTTAATTATAAAATTTCATTATTATACTTAATAAGGAGTACTGAATTGCGTACATGAAATTTAGCAAAAATGGTTTAATTTTGAAACAATACATCTAAGTATAAAAATTTAGTCAACAGACTTTTTAAATTATTTTTATGAAAATTTAAAATGAAAATTTTTTAAAAATCATTCATTTTAATTTCGAAGTTTTGTCTGATGACAGTATGGAAGTTAATACATTAAAATATGATTCCCATTTTTATTTTCTTAAATTGAAATATTATTTAAGACCCCCTTCCTACTTGTAAAAAAATTCTTTCGAACAGAAATTTAGTGATAAAAACAAACATTAAAATGTTTTTTAAAAATTGGCCCCTTGGGGTTTTAACTAAGTATTTAATCACTAGATGACAGCACATGTAAATTTTTATTTTTGACTAAATCCTTATTTCACTCACTTGAAGAAAAAGGTACGAGATAGGGGAATTTTTTTCACATATCCGTAAAATCCCCCCTCAGGGGGCTCACCTTCTTTAGGTGAGTACGGGTGTCACAATCCCGAGGTACCCTAGTGATCTTTTCCTTTACCCAAGGGGTTTACTGTCTTTGGTAAACACGGGATTCACAAACCCGGGCTACCCTAGTGATCCTTCTCTATTTTCGACCCTCTTTCTGTCATTAAATTTTTCCTTTTCTTCTTTTCACGTCTAGATCACAGATTAAAAGATATTAAATGTACTTATTTGAAATTTATATACATTTATTTAATTTGATTACTTATCCATTATTAATAACATATTTTTGTTTACATTTTATATTGCGTTAATTTAGTCTTTTTTCTTCAGTTTATATAAATATTTTGCTTATATTGATTTATTCGTTTTTAATGGTGTCCTGGGGATACCTTTTGCGTTCCCTTTGGCCCACGCTTCGCTGTAGACGGGTGGCAGGAGTGAGCCCGCTCCTGTCAATCGGCTGGTGATAAGTCTCATCGGAGACATTGCTTTAGGGTTAGTGCTGCAGGTAAGGGGTGGCGGGTTTACCCGTTGGATCCTCGCCCTGATGCTGTAGTACTATATTCTGGGTGTACTCCAGGTAAGCGCCGTGCCTGGTGTTTGCCAGTTGACCGGCACACTGCCTCCCTTGTGGGACTCCGTGGTGGGTGGAGGCACGCCAGAATGAAGTTTGTTTCGCATTTATGGATCCTAATATGCTGTGCCCGGGTAAAGGCCTTATTTTACCCACAATTGCTATTGATAATATTGCTGGACATTCTCGATTTTTAATTATATCACTACCGAACAATGAACTGTCACAGAAATCTCCGTTTATAATTCAAAAAGTTTTGACAGGGATAGGTGGAGAGCCAAAATCCATCAAAAAATTATGATCTAGTGACTTATTGATTGAAACTAAATCTGCCTTACAAAGTAAATCTTTCCTAATGGCGAAAACCTTTTTAGATTCCCCATTAACAGTAACTCCTCACAAATCTTTAAATTCTTGTCGTGGTGTCATCTCCGAAACAGATCTTTTGTGTGCTTCTGAAGCAGAAATCCTGGAAGAACTTGCTGATCAGGGTGTTACCCAGGTCAGAAGAATTACAATAAAAAAAGACACTTCACTTTTCCCCACTAAACATTTAATTCTAACCTTCAATAGCCCTAACTTACCATCAAACATTAAAGCTGGCTACCTTAACTGTAAAATCCGTCCCTATGTACCGAATCCTCTGCGCTGCTTTAAGTGCCAGAGGTTCGGTCACTCTCAAACTTCTTGCCGTGGACAATTAACGTGCTCTAGATGTGCATCTGTTGGACATGCTTCCTCAGATTGCTATCTAGAGCCGAAATGTATAAACTGCTCACAGCCCCATTCATCGAATTCTAAATTATGCCCTAAATGGAAAATAGAGAAACAGAGATACAGGAAATCAAAACAAATAAAAATATTTCATATCCAGAAGCACGTAAATTAATAGTTCCACAGTTACCTCAAACTTATGCTCAAGTTGCCAAACCCTCTACTGTAAATAATTCTACACAAACCGATGAAAATATAACAAAAATAAAATGTCCACCTTTAAATTTACTTAAACCAATTTCATCCCTCCCAAAACCAGATATACCAACATCCACTCCTGCTGTTTCCACATCATCTTCAACCCAAGCACACCTCTTGCCCTCAATCTCTTCAATAGCCACTACAGTGTCAGAAACTCAGCCACCGACTCCTATTTCTAATTCAGTACTCACCACCACCAACCCTATGTTCAGCCCTATGGAAACTTCATCAAATATATCTGCTTCCTCATCCAACTCCCGTACTCGACTCCCTTCTGCAGGTATAATACAATATTCAAAAAGGAAACACAAAATCTCGAGCAAGAACGAAAAAGCTACTACAAAAAATAAACGAAACAGCTATACATATAAAAATGGCACCACACATACCGATAAAGAGTTCTCCAGTACAGACTTCTGAAGAAGAAGAAGAAGAAAATGACATGCTCATATATGATGTTGAAGCAGAAGAAGCAGAAGTTATGGAAAAAAAATATTTAACTCCGACCAAGCACCGGAAGGGGCGCGATTGAATCATACTTATCGGATTTGGTGGGGGTAATCCCCACCAAAAACTTGTTATTAGCAATTTTTTACTTGAATATAAAATATTTTGATTTTCTTTTACTGAAATGTTTTAAACTTGTCTGACTTGGTGGGGTGTGCCCCACCAAAATCTGATTGTTGTTTATTTGTGTGAGCTTTTAACTATATTTGAGTATTTTAAATGGATTTTTAATATTTTAACAATTGATTGGCGCAGCTTAGCCGAAATCGGCTCTTGCGCCATTAAACCCTACATTCACTCACTCACTCACTCAATCCGTAAAATCCGGCGTGTGAAGCTCACTTAGAACATAAAAAATAAGCTCGAAAAAACAGGGTACGAGTTATACGCCGGGTATAAAAACGATAGCCTTAAAAATATAACAAAAGAGATGAGCATAAAAAAAATTTACCTCTATATGTATTAAAACACTGTTTACTTAAAAGAAACGATTTTCTTTATAAACTAAAAAGAGTTGTAGCTTTAGAAGTATACTATTTTTTCAAAAGTCTGGGGTAATACCTGGAATATATGACAAAAACATTTAAGCAATGTATACTAATATATTTCAGATTTCTTCGTTAAAAGGCGTTATACGCCGGATTTTACGGTAGTAAGAATTTTCTTCAAAATTAAAATATTATACAGTAGAACGTCGTTTATCATCCGGAGCATCAAATATCCGAACCAAAGTCCGAATCCGTTTTCGAACAGTGCAATGCTCAACAGTTGTTTCGCATGAGGACAAAAGTGACGGAAAAACCTAAGGTAAGGGATATTTGGGGGATTTCAATTGTGTGTGATTTGGTAAACATCCGATCGGAATATTATGTCAGATTGTTTCCAAGTGCTCTTTGTTGAGTTTTTTTAATCTAGAAACCTGGATGGCATGCGATACAGAAGACTGTGGATTTTTCAAATGCTAAATGATGACGAGATTGTGACATCCGTGCAAGAAGAATCCGACCCTGTCGACGATGAAACGCATGAACACGAGGACAACAACAACGAAAGTAGCAAATGCTGACACGTTTCTAGCGTTAGAGACAGCTATGGAGTGGTACGATCAACAGTCAGAGTGCTGTCCTACTCAACTACTGCTGCTGAAGAGAATGAGAAACCTTGCATTGAAAAAAAGAAGGCACACTGGTACAGCGAGAAATAAGAGATTATTTTCCACAATCAAGGTAAAATTGCGACATTTTGCACATATTTTGGTTTCTCTTCAAGCACGTTTTCCGATTGGGATGATTTTCAATATTTGTATAGTGTCCAGTTTCATATGCTGCATGGATCGCATTCGGTTTTCAGTTATTTGAACAATCGCGTATCCAAACAGTGTCCGGTCCCAATTGATTCGGATAAACGACGTTCTACTGTATTATGCTTTCTCTGATATATTAAAAAATATATTGTAATATTCTCTTCATTGATTTTTGAATCATTTTCTTCTTGCATAAAATAAGTTTCGTTATTTCGTGTCTCATTCATTAATGTTAAATTGGTTATGAACATATTACATATTGAACTGAAGAAAAAAATTGCTGTTTTAAAAAAATAAATAATTACATATTGAACTGAAGAAAAAAATTGCTGTTTTAAAAAAATAAATAAAAATGAATATTAGGGATTTAAAAGACCCGTTTTCTAACATTAGAAAAGATAGTGAAAGATTTTCAAAAGCTTTTACACAGATGAATATTAAATAAAACACCTTCTGTTTTCCTTTCATACATATTAAAAAAACTAATTAGTATTATAATATAAGTATATAAGAAAACGCAATTAAAATTAAAGACATAAAAAGTGATCTGAAGAAATTTAAAAAATGACAATGAAATTCTTATTTACATATTAATTTTTAAAAAATAAAATCAACATTAGAAAACAATTTAACAGTATATGTTTTAAAAACACTACTGGCCATTGAAATTGCTACACCACGATGGCGACATGCTAAAGACATGAAATTAAAAAGACAGAAAGAAGGTGCTGTGATATGCAAATGTTTTAACATTTGAGCGCATTCAGACAAAGCAGGTGCCTGTAGCGACACTTACAATGTATGTGAATGAGGAAATTGTTCAGCCTGTAAAAAATTCTAATTCTTCATTCTTTTCGAAAATTTGTTGATAACTGCAATGTTCAGTTAAGAAGTTTTAATTTCATTTCGCGTATCTTCCGCGAAAAATGGAAAAATGTTGTGCCCCATTTTGTTAAAACTTATTCCATCCGATTTGGTATTAGATTATAATAAATTACAACAAAAGGATTCGGCTCAGATATTCAGCAGTTGCTCTCATTTCTTACGCAATCCTTGACAGCGCGAGAACAGATTTTGCCACAAATAAATCACCTTTTGAATTATGCAATCGTAGACAGGAAACGAAATCAAACTTTTCTCCAAAACACAGATCATACAAACAACAAAATCAAAAAAGTTTTCATACTGCAAGCAAACTACTAAGGGCACCTGTTAAAGAAAATAAAGACAAAATATAAAACTCATTGGTATAGTTTGTGATTCCATGACTCATAATTCGAATGAATTAATCTGTTTTTTCATGAAAGAAGGAATATTTTATTGCGAAAAGGTGCTTGCTTCAACTGTTTAAAAGTCACAAAGCATGAATGGCGTAATTTCCCGATAAGTAAAACAAAATGTGTAATTTGTTCCGGTTTACATCATATTTTGTTTTGTTTAAAGCAACAGAAAAGGGAAATAGGGTCAATGTCCACAGATCTAAGTAACCAAAACAACGGGGAATTTTTTTTGGAATTGAAAATTTCAAACAACTAGTGAGAGCGATATTAGACACTGGTAGCCAAAAAAAAGTTACATTTCAGAATATGTTGCATTTAACTCACATCTAGATTTTTCATCTTTGCATTTAAATTTAATTCTTTCTCATCTTGATGTAAATTCTTTATTTTAATGTAAATTTTTTATAACATCCTATTTTAATTTTTTTTAATAAAGTCTATTCACACCTTTTAATGCAGCAAAGGGCTAAGGTAAAGCTGAACCCATGTAACCCCCATTTTACTCATGATTGGAGTTTGAGCTTCCCTGCGGGAAGCAGGTACTTCGACAAGCATTCAACTTATAATTATGTTGCAAAATTTATAGGTTTAAAAAGAGTATTGGGAAAGAAACAATAACTCACGGACTTTCTGGAGGACACAAAATGACCGAAGTACATGACAAGTATTTAATCAACTTGTGCAGTTGTGACGGAAAATATCGTTTTGTTATGGAAGTTAGTGATCCGAAAAAGATTTACTTAGAAATCTCCAGAATTAATCACTCTCGCATTTTACAAAAATTAGCAACACTTAATGTATTTATTAGTGATTTGTCCGCCTGTCACAAACTTTGCCTTTTCGAAAAACATTCTGATGAAATACATATTCTGTTAGGATCTGACAGAGTGGGAAAATTATTTATCGGTGAGGTAAAACCACTTTCTGAGAGGCTTACAGCTGTGAATACTCGCTTAGGATGGACAGTTATGAGAAAATTAAGCTATGGGGGGGGATCTAAATTTAAATCAGACAATTCTCTTCTTGCGAACAGAGAAAAAACATCAGATCTTTGGGAATTGGATTCTGTAGGAATAAAAGATCCCAGTAAAAAGAAATCGAAATTAGAATTACAAGAGTTTGCTTTGAAACATTTTGAGAATACGGTATCGAGAGATGATAAAGGTAGATACATCGTTAGTATTCCTTGGATGGAAGGGAATTATTAACACTTGAGGACCACTACATCTCAGCTAAAGGAATATTGGAGAAAACTGTAAAAACTTGAAAATTTACAGGCAGACTATTTGATAATGGAAAAGTATTTGTAGACTGGGAAAAGGAAGGCATTATTGAAAAGACTACACAAGATAAACCAAACGATGTGGGGAATTTCATTATTTACCACACAGACTTGTATTCAAGGCAAATTCAACGAATAAGATTCTTCCTGTATTTGATGGGTCAGCTCATCATAAAAAATCTTGTTCGTTGAATGATTGCATAGAAAAAGGGCCCAATTTGATAGAAATGATACCAGCTATTTTACATCTGACATTCGAAAGGAGTTCCTACAAATATCTTTGCACGAAAATAACATAACTTTTTACATTTTTTGTGGTGAGAAGGTGGTAATTCGGAGAAATGTTATCTACAGGCATCGTCGAGTTGTTTTTGGCGTTTCATGCAGTTCCTTTTTATTAGCGGCAGTTTTAAACTATTATTTTAAGCAGGCTTCTGAACATTTGGAAAAAGCGGCTGAAAAAATGAAAGATTCTATGTACGTCGACAACTGTGTGGCAAGTGTCGATTCATCCGAAGAACTTAAATCTTTTCAAACGAGATTCCACAGAATTGTTGGCATCGGGTAAATTCGACTTACGTGGATGGAGACATAGTGATATAGAACCGAATTTCGACTACTTTCGAGATAACCGACAGGAATCCGACCAACAAGAAATACAAGTTCTTGGACTTAACCTGGAATGTGAAAGAAGAAGTCACAAAAAGGAGAATCCTTTCCTTAGCTCATCGAATTTTCGACCCGATTGGATTCATATGTCCTATCACCCTCATCCCGAAATTACTTTTTCAAGAGTGGTGGAAGACAGAAGCTTCAAGGGACTCCAAATTATCAATAGGACATCGAAAGAAAATTTGAAACGTGGGAAAAACAACTTGTAGAGATACAAGACATCAAGATTTCACGAAAATTATTGAATCTCCATCTTAAAGGTGAGAACCTGTCGCTAGGAGTTTTTTGTGATGCGTCGAAATCATCATATGCTTGACAAGACTTCCGCTTACCTTTTATACTCTTCTCCAATCATCCAGTTATCAAAACTCTCATTTATTAAAAGCACGTATAGTTAGGCCATGCCGGAGTTCAGATGCTTATGTATAAACTCAGTGAAAATTAGTGGATTTTGAAAAGAAGAAAAACCATTAAAGAAGTTATCAAGATGTGCATTATATGCAAGAGATCTAATGCGAAACCTATATCGGTATCAGAAGGACTCTTACTTCAAGACCGGGTGAGAGATACCGCTATTTTTGAAATTAAAGGATGAGACCTGGCCAGACCTCTCATGCTTAAGAATAGGGAGAAGAACTGGATTTTTATATTGACCTGTGCATTCTACAGAGCAATTCATCTTGAATTATTAATCCCCGTTTCAATTGAAAGTTTCTTGCTTAGTTTAAGAGGGGTTATAGTACGCCGAGGTCGACCATTCGTCATTAACTCGGATAATGGCTCCAATTTTAAGGGTGCTTACCGACTTTATCAGAAAGGGAATTTAGAAGAACTAAATCCAATTTCATGGAAATTCATCCCTCCACAGGCTCCTTGGTGTGGAGGTCTTTAGGAGTGTGTGTTGGAGTGCCAAAGTAATATGGCAGGATTATTAAAAACAAACTTTATTTCCAACACAACAACAGCAACAACAAATAAGTAAGTTCGAATATATATATTCCCTTCGTCAGAGTGGAATTCTGGGAAGATAGAAGAAATGCCAGAAGACATTTCTTCCGACCAATGAGAGTCAATAAGAGATTTTAACAACCAATAAGATGCAAGGATCAAGAATCGATACTGTGAGTAAGAATCATCGGATATGATGACTAAGGATATGATCCGATATTATGAAAGTACACTACAGGTCTTTGGGAGCGACTGATCGGACTTATGAAGAGGAAACTAAGAAAAACAATAGGAAAAACTTCCTTGAATCAAGAAGAAATGTACACGATTCTTTGCGATTGTGAAAGTTTAATTAACTCAAGGCCATTAATTTATGTAACAGATGACGTTGAAAACTTGGAACCTCTAACTCCAGCAATGTTTTTGCAAGACATTAGAGAAGTTGGTGTGCCAGAGTTAGATCGAACAGATGAAAACAAATCGAATAAAAGATTAGTGTACCGAAACAGAATACAAACGGATCTTAGGAAACGTTTTAGAACATATTTTGGTCAACTCTCTGAGAGAGATAAGAAATATAAAGGGAGAAAACACCTTAAGTGAAGGAGATATTGTTTTGGTGGAGACCACACCAAAAAGAATAAACTGGGATTTAGGTAAAATTTTAAATTTCTACCCTGGAAAAGACGAGAAGGTTAGAGTAGCCCAAGAATATAATCAACTTGGTTCTTTTCTGCGTCTAGTGCGAAGATTGTATCTCCTAGAGGTGATGGATGAAAATAAATCATCTGCACACCCTACTAACTCTCCTTTATTTTCAGATGCTAATGAAAGAAGTTATTTACCTATTAATATTGTTACGAATTTTGTATAAAATAATTTGGATTTGGATGTGCAATGCCTTTATATTACTCTATATTTATTTCATGTTAAGATTGTAATATTCACAAGCAAGCCGTCTCTTACGTTATAATGGCAATTCAATGGGAACTTGGCGAAATATTGGCGATAGAGCCAAGTTGGCATCATTTTTGGCGACCAATTTGGCGAGTTCGGGACCCTCTGGATTCTTCTAGAAATTAGTAGAAAAATCCACTAATTTCACGATCTGTGGCGCGAGCGCATCTTTCCAGAAATTTCGGCCTCTGCTATAAATAGAGAGAGACTCGCCGCAACAGTCAGTCTGATTTTAACCAGCGAGTAGTGAGCACTGTTTTGATTAACGATTAGAAGACTTGCCTTGAATTTGATAAGCTCGGCTGTGCTTGTGAATAGTCATTTACATACGTGAATTTTAGACACTGCTTATTGTGTCTGAGTGCTGTTGAAGGTGTGAGATCCTTCTGTTAATTATTCTGAGAATTTTGCTGTTGAATCCTGTATTTTCAAGGATTGATTTACGCCAATAAATACTCATTGCTCTTAAGGAATTGCCTTGTTATTTACGACTGATTTTGCATAAAATCCTCGAACCCCGATCTACGTAACAATATAGATCCCGAAATGAGTAAACACCAGAAGGCGGCAACTTCTTCGATGCAGCCCTGTTCCAGTGTTTCTAATGGTGGAGCTGGACTGGAGCCCAGAGCTGAGACAAGTGCACACCAGCTGGCAGAAACTTGTTCCATGCAGCCCTGTTACAAAGTTCCTGATGGTGAAGCCGAGAGTTGAGATCCTTGAATTGCCAGATGACTTAACTTCTGACTTTGAACTTCAACAGCAGGGATCTCTGTGATCTCGTTATGGTAGACTCTTGAACCCCCCCCCCAAAAAAAAGACTAAATGACTCTTGTTGAGTTTTTTCTTTCAAAATCAAAAACTCAATGTAGGGAGTGTTGCGAACGCAGCCAAAGAATTTCGTAGTTCAACTTCAGTGGCGCTGTGAGCGCATTCCTTTTGGTTTTGTTTTTCTTCTGTATTATGATATGCATTAGTAGTAGTAGTCGAGTCTGTATTTCGAACGCGAAATGTATCAGTTATCTATTTTCCTTATCCATTAAATCTTTTTATATCACAAAGGACTCTCATTCTTATGAGTAAGAGTATATTTGAAATAACATAATCGAATTTTTAGGTCAAGCTCATCCCGGGCGTTAGAAATGGAAGAATAAGGCAAGTGATACTTTTTTTTACCTTAGAATTTGTGAAATCGAAGAATTGAATTTTTTTCACACCTCCTGTGGTATTATTTCAAGTCTTTTGCTTACAAAGATCGCTCCAAGATCCCGGAAGACCTACAGAATAACTTTGGAGCCGAAATTGACAATATCCCGGTCGATATGCTTGAAAAGGTGTATCAAAGTTTTCGAAATCGACTACATCAATGTATGGATAATGGAGGACGACATTTAACAGACATTGTGTTTAAAACTGTGTAAATTTAAAAACCCAACGTTGTGTAGTAAGCGGAAAACAAAAATAATGTCGAATGAAACATGTAGTGCATTTTACTGCATTTTCAAAAAAAGGAAATTCCCACGCCCCACTTTGTATATATAAGAGAAAAGCGTCTCATTCATTTTAGATGTATTTTCAATTGTGCCACTTTTATAAGTTTGTGAAGTAATATTTAGTAGAAAATAAAAGTAAATATTAATTAAAGTATTGTAATTTCACAAATCAAATTTTTCATATCAACCAGTAGCTTCATTTATCATACCAATATGTCCATCTAAAGAGCTTTTCATCGTATTGACGACCTTCAGAGTATATCCATCTTCAGAGACATCGTGTAAGTAAGGATTCTGATGCTCCTTTGAGATCTAAATTTGAAGAGCAAAGAATAAAAAAAAAAATCGCATAAACATTTGGAGGAACTAAGTTAGTATGCATTTTAAGACAACGCATATTTGTTCGCTATACCAGTGGTCTTCAAACTTTTTCAACGCTCGCGGAACCCCTAGAACTAGAAAGTATTTTCGCGGAATCCTATTTCACACACACTTACATGAATATATCTTAACTAGCTGTTACCCGCCCGCTTCGCTGGGTATTTCATGATGTTTTATAAATTTTTACTGCTTATATATATGTATAAATTATTGATATCTAAGTCCTAGCATTAAGAATTCGATTGAATTGAAAAATATACTTATACCTGTAACTGTCACCTGTTGATAAAAAAAAAGGGCAGAACTCGTCTAATTTGTATTTTCTAAAAATCTCTAAAATTGAAGCATAGAATGATGTTTGCTCTTTCGTAACTCAAAAACCAAGTGGATTCCCGCAAAACCAATTTTCGGTGGATCTCTACTCCGTAAATTGAACATGCAAGCCAAATTTCAAGTTAAATCTAACAGAAAAAAGCAAAAGTTTTACTATAAATATCCCCGTAATCCCGTTGAGAGCCGTTTTCCAAAATTACCGCTCTTAGCGGATTTCAATTCAACAAAAGAAAAATGCAAACCAAATTTCATTATTATAGTCCTTGTAGCTCGAAAAAAGTAATTTTTTTTTGTTAATAAGTCCCAGTAACCCCTGCAACCCCCAGAACTTGATTTGCTTAAAATTTATTCTTAGTGGATCTCTATTCAACAAAAGAAACATGCTTAACAAATTTCAAGTATATGGGTCTAACAATTAAAAACAGGAATTTTTTTCTGTAACTCCTCTTGACCCCACGCAAACATCTTTGGGGGTCAATTTTCATTTTACTCTTTGTTAGAGGAACTCTATTTCATGAAAGGAACATGCCTACCAATTTTCAAGCAGGATGATCAAGTAGTTTAAAAATGGAAATATTTATCGATTACGCCTCTTAATCTCCCGAAATTATATTTGGTAGTTGATATTCGCGAAACCCATTTTGTAGCGGTTCTCTACTTTACGAAAGGAATCTGCTTATCAAATTTCAAGACTGTACGTCTAACAGTTTAAAAATGGGGGATAATTGTCTATAACGCCACTTGAGCCCCCGCAACGCCACTTCTGGGTCTGTTTTCACAAAACCCATTTTGTAGGGGAATTGCACTCTATGAAAGGAATCTGCTTAGCAAAATTTGAAGACTGTGCGTCCAATTAATTAAAAATGCAAAAAAATTATCAATAACGCCCCTTGAACCCCCGCAACACCACCTAGGGGTCGATTTTCACAAAACACATTTTGCAGTGTATTTCTATCCTATGAGAGGAATCTGCTAACCAAATTTCAAGACTGTGAGTCTAATAGTTTAAAAAAAGAAATAATTATTTATATCTGCCCTTAACCTCCCGCAACACCCCTTGGGGGTCAATTTTCTCCAAACCCGTTTTGTAGCGGATATTTACTCCATGAAAGAAACATTCCTACCAATTTTCAAGCAGGTAGGTCAAATAGTTTAAAAACGAAAATATTTATCTCTTACGCCACTTATTCCCCTGCAACGCCACTTAGAGGTCTGTTTTCACAAAACCTTATAGTTGATGTCTACTCTATGAGAGAAATCTCTTTATCAAATATAAAGACTGTGCGTCTAATAGTTTAAAAATGGAAATAATTATCTATAACGCCCCTTAAGTCCCCTCAACGCCACTTGGGAGCAATTTTCACGAAACCCATTTTTAGCGTATCTCTACCCTATGAGAGGAATCTGCTTACTAAGTTTCAAGACTGTACGTCTAATAACTATAAAATAGGAATTTATAACGCCCCTTAAACCCCCCGCCCCCGCAACACCCCTTGGGGTCAATTTTCCCAAAACCCATTTTGTAGCGGATATTTACTCCTGGAAAGAAACTTACCTACCAATTTTCAAGCAGGTAGGAGAAGTAGTCTAAAAACGGATATATTTATCTATTACGCCCCTCAATCCCCCGCAACGCCACTTAGAAGTCTGTTTTCAGAAAACCCGTTTTATAACTGATCATTATTCTACGAAAGGAATCTATATATCAAATTTAAAGACAGTGCGTCAAATAGTTTAAAAATGGAAATAATTATCTATAACGCCCCCTAAGCCCATGCAACGCCACTTGGGGGTCGATTTTCAGCAAACTCATTTTGTAGCGGATCTCTACTCTCTGAAAGGAATCCGCTTACTCAATTTCAAGATTGTACATCAAGTAGTTTGTGACGGGTGCTTACGCGTTTCACTAACCTTCTCTTATAAACTTTTAAATTGTATTTATTTTGACCAATCCCCACTGAGAGCTGGAAGTGTGACTTATGTAAATAAAATAGTTTCGTGTTTAGCGAGTTCGAAAGAGATATAAAAGGGAGAAATGAAATGAAGAGAAAGAGGATGACTAAGCGGTTTGATAGAGTAGAACTCCGTGTTTGGGATTAAAAAGTAAACTACGTCGTTGTCCAAGAAGGTGTTTTTAACCGTCTAGCTTAATGAAGTGAAATTTGAAGATTATTTAAGGCGGATCAGAAGTTATTGAAGATATCCTAGATTATAGCCAAGTTATAACTTCTACTCGTTCCAGGTTCATTCTGAAGAAGATTTCAGGTCTGTAACTTTTGTGGCTTAAATTTAAATGTGTAGTTTGATTGTACGTGTTATTTCCCCTCGTGATATCAGTTAGTATTCCGTCGTCCATAATTGAATTCTGATAATACTCCATGATAATTTATTGTTCTTAAAGTTGATTATTAATTGTAGAATTGTGTCTTAAAGAAATAATAAATAAGTGATTTATTATTTGAGTAGTCTTTAATGATGAATACTACATATCCTAACATAGATAATATGCAAAGGGGTAGTGGGAGACTACGACACTGGCGCCCAAACGAAATACCGGAATTAAGAGCAGGTGCAGGATTTAGAGTTTTGCCGGAGTTATTTTTTTCGGGTAAAGAAAATGTGTTTGAGTTTCTAAATAATATTGATGATAATATAGCTTACTATGAAATACCGGCGAATCTATCGTGTGCATATTTAAAAGGTCATTTAGTTGGGAGAGCGTTAGACTGGTTCCAAGTGATTGGGTTCGAGTGTGTAAATGAAGAAGCGACTGCATTTGCAACACTTAAAAAGAAATTGTCAGATAGTTTTCCGGTAATACGGAATAAATCAGAGCTAGAAGCTCAGTTTTTTTCGTCAAAACAACGGAGAGGTCAAGCCCCGTCAGACTTTATTTTTCAAATGTTAAAATTACATAAAACCTTGGAATTAAATTATGATGAGATAAAGTTGATTGATCACATAGTAATGCGACTAGAACCCCAAATAATGGATTATTTAGAAGTTCGAAACCCCACAACGAAAACTCAATTGATAGAGTTGGTAGATCGGTATGAGGAACGTCATAACTGCAGGGAAAATCAGGGTTCGAGTAATAATTTTGCTAGACGAAGTTGGGATGTGAGTAGGAATCCTGAGGAAAGAAGGAATAATAGAAACTGGAGAGATACTGGGGTCGGAAATAGTCAAAATGATCAAAGAGGACTAGGCAGGGGTGCGAATAATTTTCCTCGTCGTAATTATCAAAATCAAGGATTCGAGGGTGGAAATCGATACAATCAGTCACATCAGAGAACAGACCGGTATCAGAACCGTAGGATGGTGGTTAGGAAGGGTCCTAATGATGATTCAGCAAAACAGAATTGGAGGCGTGTTGATTGCAACAGCGAAAGGCAAAGAAAGGCCAATTTAAACTTTCAAAGAGATCGTAATGAGGCAAATCCTCCTAATAGAATTAGACTTAATTCATTGAGATTATCACCAGTTGAACTTCCGTATGTGCCGATTTTGTTGAATGATACTTTTTTAAAAGCGCTCTGGGATACAGGTGCGGAAAAGTCATTTATTTCAGAAAAAACGTACCGGTCGTATTTTTCTTTCTGTCCTTTAAAAAAATCGTTAGCTGAAGTAGTTACAGCTCAAGGGTCACAGTGCAGAAATTTAGGCACAGTTGAGTTGAAAATTAAAATAAGAAAATTTTCGCAGTTATGGAAATTTCATGTGATTGCTGAGATGAAAGATCCATGCATCATAGGTGTGGATTTTATGTCACATGCAGGGATTACTTTTGATTTTGTTAAAAAATCGTTAATCATTCCGGATTCGAAAAAGGAAAAAGTGGCTGTTATGTTGTCTAGAAACCCGTTAGAAAGTAATGAGGAACCAAAAGTGTCTTGTGCGGTGATTAGATCGTTAGTATTATCTTCTAGAGAACAGTTAAGAGGGGAACAGAGAAATGACCCGGAGCTAGGGCAAATTATGAGGTTTTTGGAAAATCCGGACGATAGTTCTGTTAATGAATCGATCTGCAGAAATTGGTCCAATGACTTTAAAATCGTTGACGGTTTGCTATATTATGCAAAGTATACAACCACACTAGGTGAATTAAGGGTATTTATACCTAAAACTTTACGTAAAGATGTTATGCGAGAATTTCATGATTCGCCTATGGCAGGTCATCTAGGCAAAAAGAAAACCTACTTAAAATTAAAGGACGCGTGTTATTTTCCGTACATGAGGAAATACATTTATAAATATGTAGCAACCTGCGACCAATGCCAAAAAGTCAATTATAAAAACGGATTACCAGCTGGTCAATTAATTCCCATAATAACGAATTTTCCGAATGAAATCGTGTCTTTAGATTTGTTAGGCCCATACCCTGCAACTAGTCCAGAACGTTATAGATTTATTTTAGAAATTACCGATAATTTTTCTAAATGGGTTGAAATAGTTCCCTTAAGGAAAGCTTCGGCTAAAGCAATTGCCAATGCATTTTTTGAGAATTATATTGCGCGTTATGGAGCTCCTGTAAAGTTAATTACAGACAATGGTCCCCAAATGATATCCGAAGTTTTCGAGCAAGTGTGTCGCAGATTGCACATAAAACACGTTAAAACTGTGGTATATCGTCCACAAGCTAATCAAACAGAACGAGTCAATCGCACTCTTTTAAAAATGATTTCGAGTTTTGTCGCGGATAATCACACTAACTGGGATCAATTTCTGCAAGAGTTCGGTTATGCAATTAGGACAGCAGTACATGAGACAACGGGTAAAACACCGGCGGAATTATTTTTAGGTCGAAATTTAATCACTCCTTTTCAGAAATTAGTTATGGTAACTGATGGATCAGATTTAGTTTGTGGAAACATAGAAAGGTTGTTTGAGGAAGCTAGAGTTCATACAAAGCGCCAGCAAGAGAAGTGGGCGAAATATTATAATAAAAAGAGGCGTGAAAATAATGTGAAAGTTGGTGATCTAGTATTAGTTCAAACTCACCCGTTAAGTTCAAAATGTAAAAAAATAGTAGGTAAATTTATGCCAAAGTTTGAAGGCCCATATAAAGTTCTGAGTGTAAAAATAATAATAATTTAGTAATATTAAAATTTGGTAAAAGAATAACGGTTAATGTTGACCAGGTGAGAATTTACTATCAAGAGAAGACAGTGTTGCCGAGTCGGAAAGTAACACTAGTAGTAATCATGGTGCAGTGACATCAATCAGGTCAGATGATGCGCAGTCGTCATTGGTGCAATCGGAGAATGATAGGGGTGGTCGTAAAGGATCGAAATCAGGAATGTAAATGGTAGTAGAGATATAGTTGCGAATAGACGCGATGGAGTAGA